>CBVK0100393182.1:0-18116 GCA_900067695.1 Picea abies | reverse complement strand
TATTAGCCACAGGGATTTTAATGGCAGCGAGTGCAGCATCTCATTCATCACCAACGACGCAAGTAGGTCCATGACCATCTCAGGGAACAACTAGTAGGGGAAGGGGCTCCAGGGGAAGGAATTCATTTAAGAGATAGTCACAGAATAGTGCACAAGTTCAATCTCGTGTTACCTTTTGGGGATGTGGAGGACCCCATTACCAGTGTGACTTCCCAGAGTTATAATAAGGATTTTTTCATAGAGAAGGAAAGGCCCAGATGGAAAGAGCAAGTAGCAGCCACTAGATTTACACAACAGTTAATAATTTCCAGGTTGAACATCAATCCATGGTGGTGGAGTCATCATGTATGCTAAATCATATCAATGTTAAGATTTTATTTGATTCTAGTGTGATAGATAGTTTCATTTCACCATCTGCATTAGAAAAGAGTGGGTTGGCAGCGTACGAGCACAATGAATTTAGACAAGTCGAGATGGATTCGGGGGAAAAATAAGCGGTAGGAATGAGAGTTGAAAATTGTATAGTAAACTTGGGAGTGTGTACTACCAGGTTGAAGGTATACATTACTGCTCTCAGGGAGTGTGACCTAATCATTGGAATGGATTGGTTAGAAGCTCATCGAGCTTTGGTAGATTGTTCCACAAAAAGGGTGCTTTGTGTTGACGATGAAGGAAGGCCAGTAGAGATCCAGGGTGTATGGAGAAAGGTGTCATTACACTTTATCTCAACTATGAAGGTTAAGCGATGATTTAGGAAAGGGTGTCGACTATATGTAGTGAAAGAAGTGAATTAAAGGAAGGGACCATCATTGGATCAATACCCGGTATTGTCAGAATTTAAGGATGTTTTTTTGAACGAGTTACCAGGGTTACTTCCTAAGAGGGAGCTTGAATTTACTATTGAGCTAAAACCTGGTGCAAAACCAATTTCCAAGACTCCGTATTGAATGACAGTGCCAGAACTTTGTGAGTTGCAAATGTATTTGAAAGAGTTACTAGACTTAGGGCTAATAAGGCCTAGTGTCTCACCTTGGGGTGCACCAGTAATTTTTGTTAAGAAGAAGGATGGTTCCTTATGATTGTGTATAGATTACATGGACTTGAATTGTGCTACAGTAAAATCTAGGTACCCAATGCCACGAATAGATGACCTCTTCGATCAGATGAAATGAGCAGTGGTATTCTCAAAGATCAAATTGCGATCAGGGTATCATCAGTTAAGGATTAAGGAAGGTGATATCCCAAAAACTTTCTTTCAAACTCGGTTTGGGCATTACGAGTTTGTCATAGTACCTTTCAGATTGACCAATGAGCCAGCAGTATTCATGAGCCTCATGAATGACATATTCCGGAAGTACTTAGACCGTTTTGTGCAAGTATTTCTAGATGACATCCTCATCTATTCCAAGAACTAAAGAGAACATGAAGAACACTTATGAGTGGTGTTGTCTTGCCTTAGAGAGAAAAAATTGTATGGGATGTTTTTCAAGTGTTCCTTCTTCCAGAAAGAGATCCGCTATTTAGGTCATATCATTTCTAGTGAAGGAATCTTTGTTGACCTAGAAAAGATAAAGGCCATTATGGAGTGGCCAGTGCCAAAAAATGCCCATGAGGTGAGAAGCTTCATGGGCCTAGCAGGTTATTATCGGAGATTTGTGGAAGGATTCTCAAAAATAACAAAACCCATCACCACTTTGCAGTGCAAGGGGGGTAGGTATGAATGGATAGAAGAATGTGATAATGCATTCATTGAGCTTAAGAGGTTACTAACTAGTGCACCAATTCTACGAGTGTCGGATATGGAAAATGACTTCACAATCTGCACGAATTCCTCGAAGCAAGGGTTGGGGGCCGTGCTAATGCATGATGAAGGAGTGATAGCTTATGCATCAAGGAAGTTGAAGAAACATGAACAGCTATACGTGACTCGTGATTTAAAGTTGGCAGCTGTAATGCTAGCTCTGAAACTTTGGAGGCACTATCTTGTGGGGTCAAACTTTGAGCTCAAAATGGACCATCAAAGTTTAAAACATCTCTTCACTCAAAGGGATTTGAATGCTAGGAAAAGGAGATGGAGTGAGTTTATGAGTGAGTATGATTTTTGTATTTCATACATCAAGGGAAAGGAAAATGTGGTCGTAGATGCCTTGAGTAGGAGACCACGTGTCTTCTCCTTGGTACCCTTAAAGGTCAATCTGAGGGAATGTGTCTTGACACAACTCCAATGAGACAGTTGGTATTTAAAGGTTACTTCAAACCTATAGAGTGGGAGGCAATTATATCCAAAGTATAAAGGATATAGCCTGAAAGTAGATAAACTGTTAAGATATCGAGGAAGGATGTACATCCCTGAAGTTGGGGATATTCAAAGCATCATACTAAAGGAAGCCAATCGAGCAATTTATTGTGCGCATCCAAGTGTGAAAAATATATACGTAGACATAAATAATTTTTTCTTTTGGGTAGGCATGAAGCGCGATGTAGTCCATTTTGTCACCAAGTGCCTAGAGTGTCAACAAGTGAAATTTGACCACCATGACTTTAAACAAGTCGAGATGTCTTCGGGGGAAAAACAAGTAGTAGGACCTAGTGTCGATAATTGTATAGAAGACCTGGGAGTGTGCACTACCAGGGTAAAGGTATACATCACTACTCTTGGGGCATATGACCTAATCATTGGAATGGATTGGTTAGCAACTCACCGAGATTTGGTAGATTGTTTCGCAAAGAGGGTGCTTTGTGTCGACGATGAAGGAAGACCAATAGAGATCCAGGGTGTACAGAGAAAAGTGTCATTACGCTTTAAATATCAACTATGAAGGTTAAGTGATGCTTGAGGAAAGGGTGTCGATTGTATGTAGTGGAAGAAATGAAGGAAAGGAGGGGACCCTCATTGGATCAGTACCTGGTATTGTCAGAATTTTAGGATGTTTTTCTGAATGAGTTACCAAGGTTACCTCCTGAGAGGGAGCTTGATTTTACCATTGAGCTAAAACCTGGTGCAGAACCAATTTCAAAAACTCCGTATCGGATGACAGCGCCATAAATTTATGATTTTCAAATGTAGTTGAAAGATTTTCTGGACTTAGGGCTAATAAGGCCCAATGTCTCACCTTGGGGCACACTGGTAATTTTTATAAAGAAGAAGGATGGATCCTTACGACTATGTATAGACTACAGGGACTTGAACCATGCTACAGTGAAAAATAGGTACCCAATTCCATGAATAGATGACCTTTTCGATCAGATGAAAGGAGCATCTGCATTCTCAAAGATCGATTTGCGATCAGGGTATCATCAGTTAAGGATTAAGGAAGGTGATATCCCAAAAACTGCCTTTCGAACTCAGTTTGGACATTACGAGTTTGTTGTCATACCTTTTGTATTGACCAATGCACCAGCAGTATTCATGAACCTCATGAACAACGTATTCCAGAAGTACTTAGATCGATTTGTACAAGTTTCTCTAGATAACATCCTCATCTATTCCAAGAATGAAAGAGAACATGAGGAACACTTATGAATAGTGTTGTCCTGCCTTAGAGAGATGGGAAGTTGTCGAAGTGTTTTGTCTTCTAGAAAGAGATCCACTATTTAGGTCATATCATTTTCAGCGAAGGAATCTCTGTGGACCCAGAAAAGGTAAAGGCCATTATGGAGTGGCCAGTGCCAAAAAATTCCCATGAGGTGAGAAGCTTCATGGGGCTAGAAGGTTATTACCGGAGATTTGTACAAGGATTCTCAAAAATAACAAAACCCATCACCACTTTGCAATGCAAGGGGGTCAGGTATGAATGGAAAATAAAATGTGATAGTGCATTCATTGATCTTAAGAGGTTACTAACCAGTGCACCAATTCTACGAGTGATGAATATGGAAAAGGACTTCACAGTCTGCACGGATGCCTCGAAGAAAGGGTTGGGGGCCGTGCTAATGCGGGATGGAAGAGTGATAGCCTTTGCATCAAGGAAGTTGAAGAAACATGAAGAGTTATACATGACTCATGATTTAGAGTTGGCAGTTGTAATGCTAGCTCTGGAAATTTGGAGGCACTATCTTGTGGGGAGAAACTTTGAGAGCTCAATACAGACCATCAAAGTTTAAAACATATCTTCACTCAAAGAGATCTAAATGCCAGGAAAAGGTGATGGAGTGAGTTTATGAGTGAGTACGATTTTGGTATATCGTACATCAAGGGAAAGGAAAATGTGGTCACAGATGCCTTGAGTAGGAGACCACATATCTTCTCCTTGGTAACCTTAAGGGTCAATCTGAGGGAACGTGTGTTGGCACAACTCCAATGAGATAGTTGGTATTTAAAGATTACTTCAAACCTCCAGAGCGGGAGGCAGTTAGACCCAAAGTATGAAGGATATAGTCTGGAAATAGATGGACTATTAAGATATCAAGAAAGGATGTACATCCCTGAGAATGGGGATATTCAAAGCATCATATTGAAGGAATCCCATAGAGCACTTTATTGTGTGCATCCTGGTGTGAAGAAGATGTATGCAGATATGAGGAAGCTCTTCTTTTGGGTAGGCATGAAGCACAATGTAGTCCATTTCACCGCCAAATGCCTAGAGTGTCAACAAGTGAAAGCTGACCACCATCACCCGGCAAGCCTCTTACAACCACATGATGTCCCTATGTCCAAGTGGGAAGTCATCTCTATGGATTTTGTTGTGGGGTTGCCGCTCACACCTCATAGACACAATGCCATTCTTGTGATAGTGGATAAGTTAACCAAGAGTGCTCATTTTATTCCAGTTATGGACACTTACGATGTCACTGATGTGGCACATGTGTTTGTAAGCGAGGTCATCCATTTGCACGAGATACCTAAGAAGATCATTTCAGATAGGGACTCCAAATTCACTTCTAGGTTTTGGACAAGTTTATAGTCAGTGTTGGGGACTCAGTTGAATTTAAGCACATCTTATGATCCTGAAACATATGGGAAAATTGAGAGAGTAAATCAAGTCATGGAAGACATGCTTAGGATATATGTAATGGATAGTCAAACCCAGTGGGAGAAGTACCTACCTTTCATAGAGTTTGCCTACAATAACATTTTTCATAGTTCCATCGGAATGCCACCATACGAAGCTTTGTATGGAAGGCCATGAAGAATGCCATTGAGTTGGGATAAACTAGAAGACCGAGTAATAGTTGGGCCATAATTGATTCAAGAAATGGAGGAATAGGTGATTCAGATTAGGCAAAGACTAAAGGAAGCACATGATAGGCATAAATGCTATGCAGATGCACACAGGACTGACCGAAGTTATGAAGTGGGAGACCAGGTTTTCATTCATATCAGGCCTAATAAGAGTACCATACAGTTCAGGAAGGGGAGAAAGTTGTCACCTTGATTTATAGGACCAATCAGAATCCAATAGAAAATTGGACCCGTTGCATATCGTCTCGTACTGCCACCCCACTTGCATAAAACTCATAATGTATTTCATGTATCTGTTTTACGTCATTATGTTGTTGATGAATCACATAAACTAAATTGGAAGGAATTGTAGGTATCGGACGTGGGAACCCTCACAGTACAACCATTATGCATATTGGACCGTAGAGTCCTACAGCTCAGGAGCCATCTAGTAGACCAAGGTAAGGTCCAGTGGGACAAGTATAGTCCAGGATCTGCTACTTGGGAAGATGATGAGACATTACGAAGAGACTATCCCTCACTTTTTTGACCACCTCGAGAACATGTTTCTCGAAGGTTGGGTGTATGTAACACCACCTTTTGACTTAGAAAACCAGGATTACCTGAGGCCTATATACTTTATTTTCTAGTCACAGTGAAACTATTAAGTGATACACTTGAACTTTAAAATTTATGAACTTTTATGAATGTTTAAATGTTGTTGATTATGATGTATATGATGCAATCTACTACATGAATGTAAATTTTATGAATGTTTAAATGTTATTTATGATGATGTATATGATGCGACACATTGTGAGAATGAATAATTTTATGAATGTTTAAAAATACTATTAAAATGATGTTAGATATGATGCAATCTATTTTGGTAAATGATAAACTTATGAATGGGTGTTGAAATTGAATTATGGGATATTATGAGATCTAATTCTGACTGGAAAACTTGATGTTAATTTATCGGTACAGGGATACCAAATGGAAATGATGATAGTATGCAATTACATGATGATAATGCATAGAAATGTATGAGTTTGTGTTATAGAATAATTTGCATGTTATGGGCTATGAAATAACCAAGGAATAATGATGATGAAAGTGGATATCAGGACCACTAATTGAGAAACATTATGGTATGAATATTGTATGTGAAATTATATTGGTTTGGATGCATTGGTATGATATGTGGACCAGTGCATGATTTCAAGTGATGACACTGCCCAAAACCGAATAAATGATGACAAAACCTCCAGCAACAAGGTGCCACTATGTATTCCATTATAGGGTGTGGACCCTAGTCATATTAGGAGGGGTCGACGCATTTCCCACTGTGTATCCTCCATTGTAGGGTGTGGACCCTAGTCCTGTTAGGAGGGTTGGAGGCATTTCCCATCATGTATCCTCTGAAACCTGAAGTCATGGGAAGACAATGTTAGTTCATTCTCCCCAAGACGTGTGATGATGACTGTCAGATGCCTGCTAGGGAAGATTGGTCAAGATAGTGACACTTCCACTTACAGGTTCTATTTGGAGTTAGGTCAATATAGTTGACGCTCCAAGATAGTATAGCAGAGGAAGGATAGGAATGGAGATGAAAGTAGGTTAGGGGGGAAGGATGAGTAGTAATAGTTGAGAAGGTATGGAGATCTGTCTGGTGGTGGAATTTAATGTTTTCACTTAAAAAAAAAAAAAAAAGAGAAATGAGTATATATGAATATTCATTATTACGTAACTAAACCACAGTTGTTTAAAATAAAATTGTTGAACCGGATAATAGTAATTAAAGGATTTCTCAAACAATTGATTGGTTTGTTGTCTTTTATAAAAGACTAGTCTTTATAACTGGATTGGATGCATACATAAATTAATAAAGGATGACAATTTTGATTATTAGTACATGCACGATATTTGTATGTACTAGCTACACATACATTTCTTGTACATATACACTAGTATGTATGAGTTTTCTTGACTTACTTACTGATAATGTCAGTTAATTGTTATGAATGTGTGAACCATGTTTCTTTTCCCTTGTACCATAGGACACCTTAACTTCGGGACGAAGTTTCCTGAAGTGTGGGTATACCTAGGGATTATTAAATAAAATATTTATTAGGTAATTAATTTTTCCTAACATGTTAATAACTAAACAACAATTGGTCTAATGATATTAATTAAGTATTTATTAATTAATTAAAGGTTATAATTTTGATTAATTAATTAATTAATTAACTACCTATTACATTTAATAACATGAGTATTAAATTTAAAAGATTAATAAGTTATATTGTTTAAATTAAAAGGTTACATACAAGGAAAGGATAAGGGGCATTAACTAGGGGTAGGTAAGGAAGTAAATGGAGGAAGAGGTGATGAAAGAGGCATATGAGCGGAGGAGGTCACGAAGGAAGGGATAATTCGACGGGAGATTTTTATTGATTTTGGGGGGGCTCTCTTGGATTGACAGAGAGGAGAGTTGAGTTCAGTAGTTGGATTGGATGAGTATAGGCACTGGTTGTTGGAGGTTTTGGGCACGGGGGCTAGGATATCCATATGATATCTTGGAACTAGGAAGTTGTCCTAGTTGGCAGGGTGGAACAAGGTTTTCAGTAGTGTTTACACAGTTCAGCAACAGTCAGCAAAGCAAGTGGAAAGCGGAGGGTTAGCATCAGACCCAGGTAATTTAAATTGTGTATTTGTTTTATTTTTCTATAAAATTTTATTATTTGTTGATAAATTTATATGCGAATGTGCTCAATTAAAGGAATTTTTGAATTTTACTGCTTTTCTCAATTAAAGGAATTATTGAATTTTACTGTTATGTTTGATAGAATTAATTGATGTAAATAATTCGGCCACTACATTACATATGTTGTGCATAGAGAGTAACAAGGAATTTGATGGCTATAGCATTACCATATAGGATATCGGTGAAATTTGCTTCGCATTTACAGAAAAACCTTTTTAAGAAATTACAGAGTAATGCAATATATTCTGAAATTGCAACCGATCGAAAAACAAACATATACAAATACGCAGAGACTTGAAGATGCGAGACCTCTGAAAAATATCCCCGTTGGGATATTTTTCCCAAATAAGAATTACATTAACAAGAAACTAATCTATAACAGACATTAATATAGTCAAGAAAAGATGGATATTATAGTTGTTTAAATATTTCTGAATACTTGCAATTATAGAAGTAATGTACAGAACACCGAGGATAAGCTACTTCCAAATAGGAATGTTATCCTTCCATTTCTAAGCTTAACTTGTTTAAGGGTTTTCCAACAACAAAAACTTAGATTTGTTTTCGCTAAATTCTAGCTTTAGAATATCAATCATTTCCTACAACATGCTCAACTGTATATATATGGAACTTGAACAAAAACAAAACAGGATTAACACTCAGATATCCAGTACTAGAAATCGGTGCATGAGTAAGGTTACTTTTAACAACAGAAAGCTAGAAACAGAATCGTGACCTCCAACCCATGATTTCAAAAACAAGATGAAGATTCACATTTTGGAACCCGAGTACCTTTGTCATGTTGAGTAGAGGATGGTACCCACGTGGTGAAATGGGTACACCTGCATTCAACCATCACGAAAAATATTAGAAAAATTACAGAGTAGAACCTTAATTTATAAACTCGAAAGGGTGGATTGATAATCATAGCTTGTCGAATTACTTAACTTAGGGACGAAACTCTGCACCCTCTAGTTACCATGCTTTGTTGTGTAATCAACCCTGGTCGAGGGGGGAAGGGTCTGGGAGCTCCTGGTGGGTACCCTCGCAACAAGTAGAGTCCCACCATTAATACAGAGAAAACCTTTTTTTTATAGAATGAAATAATTACTTTGAAAAGATAAAATAGCATTGCTAATTCAAGAGATAAATCATTTGATAAAACCCTTCACGAA
Source organism: Picea abies (assembly GCA_900067695.1). NCBI lineage: Eukaryota > Viridiplantae > Streptophyta > Pinopsida > Pinales > Pinaceae > Picea > Picea abies. The sequence goes on along the minus strand of CBVK0100393182.1, from coordinate 9,013 downwards.
CAAAATTATGAACATAGAGAATGGTATCATACACTTAGCCAATATAATTCCTCATGGAAAATAGCCTAAGTTAGTAAGAGATAAATTACCGGTAGACCACTACCTTACTACAAATGTTATGCATCAGTTATAGAGGAGAAACATACGTTAAGAACCCAGCTGGACCTTTTACTTTCCTAGAAACCTTACATGATGTAATGTAAACTCTTCTGAAAGTACTCTGAGGTACTCCTATGTACAGCTGCTAGTTACAGAGAAAACAAAATATTTATCCAGAAATAAACCCACGGGATACGAACAGTGGACACAAAGTATGACCTTAGGTTCACAGAGGTAAAGATAGTGACTGACGGATACAGCAAGAAAAATTCCTCTACGGTCATTACAAAAATAAAAGGAGAAACGCATATCTGAACATGACTATCAAAAGTATAGAGGGTTTGTAAATCCACAATAAAGTTTACAAGAAGCAAGATCTTTCTCGGTATCAACCAAAACAACAAACTCTGTTCGAGCTCGAAATATGACAGTCCCCTAAAAGAACTTACTAGGTAGTCAGATATTTTCATTGAATTCATCAAAGGTTGCTCATAGAGGCGGTAACATTTAACCGTGGAAGAATTCATAATACAAAACCCTCTCCTTTGAAGGCATAAGGGAAGAAATGAGACCACCAAAACCTAGGAGGAACGAGTATCACTCTTTACAGCACGGGAGGTACAATCCTTACACTAGGGTAAAAGTTGGCACACTAGGATTGGGAGGAATAGGAGGAAGATTCATCGGGACTGAGAATAGTAGGAACCTAATTATTTATAGGACAGACTCTTAAACCTCCTCCTGACAGGTACATCCACCTCCCTTAATGCAAAAGATACGAAGTTAAATGATAGTAAAATCATGACTGTCCAGTGAAACTAGTCGGTCACTAAACTTTTGTCTTTGAACTTATCTTTTCATTACTCCAACAAGAAGAGGAGAGTTGGTTATTTTAGTTATGAAGAGAATGATGCGGATTTGATCGGGTTCAAATCGTTATGGCGGAGATGAATTGTACTATAACTAAAATGATGTCATAAAAGGAATAACACTTTGAAACCTCTCCTAAACCAACATTAATATCCTTAAACCCTTTCCTATCACGTACTACGTTCAGGCTTGAAGTCTGATGTTGACACAGTTAGGTAAGTGTGGGAGCATTTAACTCTTGGGGACATAATTTTATGCGCAAAATCCAATAGCCTGATTTTTTAAAACAAGGGAACTGAAATTCAAATCCTAGTGTATAGGAAGATGTGGGTATTGTATCAAACCCTTTATAATAAATCATGAGTTAGGAAAATACTTGAATTTGATGGAACCTCTCTTAAGAGTATTGTGATAACATGTTATAAAGTTATGCAAAGAAAAACAATAAAATGTAAGTACCGACCTTATAAGTTGATTAAATGAAGATAAATGGTAAATATTGTGCCATAGAATTTTTTTTTTATGATAATTTGAGGTTCATCACATATGGTATTAGATAAAAAGTTACAACACTGGGCCTAAACGGGAGCACTGTAGGGCTTAGTATAATTTTTTTTTTAAATTAAAAACTCATAAATCGTTTGGTTACAAACAAAAAACTTTTTTTGTTTTGGTGATTAAGTATGGCAGCTCAGGACAATGCAGAAAATAGAATGGAAGAAAATCCACAGCAAAAACCTCCTGGAGATACAAGGCAAAACAGTGATGGAAGCTCACCAACAGAAGTGTTGGAAACAGTGAGGAACCTAATCATTGAGCTACAGATCTTTAAAGTTGACAATGAAAAATTGAAGAAGGCACAGTAAGAATAGTAGGAGATAAATGAAGTCCTGTTGTGCAGTATAGTGACCAAGAAAATCCCAAAAGACAATGATAATGATGAAGAAGTCAGCAAGAGAGCCTCCAAGCACTCAGGGAAAGAAACAACAAAAGGAGACAGTTCATATGAAGGAACGCCTCCAGCTGAAGATGGAACAAAAACGGATAGAAAAAGAAAACAAGTAGACCACCTTGAAGGGGAATTTAAAAAGATTAAACCTGCTATCTTTGATGGAGAATCCATGACAGGAGAAGAAGAAGAGGCATGGTTGTTGGACATAAAAAAGTACTTCCAAATATATAACTATTCCCTCAACATGAAGGTAAAATTGTCCATCTAAAATCTAAAAGGGAAGGCGAGTATTTGGTGGCAAGATCTGAAATTGGCCAAGGGCCTAAAGGAAAAACAGTTGGAATGGTCTGACTTTAAGAAGTATTTCAAGAAACAATACCTGTCTGAAAATTATTACGAAAGGAACAAAAAAGAATTTTATGAGTTATGACTTGGACAAATGACGATGGAGGACCTTATAAATAAATTTTTGGAATTGTTAAGGTTCATACCGTACATCCGAGAGGATAAGGTAAAAATCCAGCGATATTAAGTTGCTTATCACAGTCCTACAGGGACAGGATCGAGTTTGACAACCCCAAATCCTTGAGTGAGGTATTCAGGAAAGCACGAATGTGCTATGATCAATATAAGCAGTGGGTGGAGTTTCCCAAAGCCTTGAAGGATAATAAACAAGATCAAATGAACCAACAAAAAAAGGGGTACCAGCCAACTCCACATCGGAATGCAATAAAAAGTTTCCCAAGAAACGATTCTCACTTCAACCACCCAAATATGTTGAGCAGTGGTAAATCAATAAACCAGGGAATGAAGAAGTTTGGGGACAACCCTTGTGAGCCACTAAATTTTTGGGAATGTGGAGAGCCTCATCTAAGGAGGAACTATCCACATTTGATTTTTGCAAATAGAACTATTGTTCATAATCTGCAAGAAGCCTCGACTGTGGGAGACATGAGCAGGAGCCTACATCGGATAAATGCAACCATTGATGGATGACAAGCTAACCACCAGTTCTTGGTGGTAGAAATCAAAGGTAAAATCCATGACACTCGAATTTCCATTTTAATTGACCCCAGAGCAACATTAAGTTATATTACTCTGAAGGTAGTAGAGTCAAATGAACGTAAGAGACTGAAGCACGCAAAATCATGGCTTGTGCAACTAGCGACATGTACAAAAAGGAAAGTAATTGACTATATTTCAGATTTTGAGTTTAGCTTAGATGGTCAAACTATAAGGACTGATATGAACATCCTACCACTAGGATCTTACGATATGATTATTGGGATGGATTGGTTGGAATGACACAAAGAAATATTAAATTGCTATACAAAGACACGTAACTATAAAGATGATGTTGTGTTAAGGTATTAACCTACACATAGGTAGATCAATGTATTTGGATATAATAAAGGTCAATATTAATAAGGCCTTTCAATAAAATAGAATAAGGCAGATGTAAGAAGACCTAATAGAAGCTTCTGCTTCCAGAAGGATCTTCCTCTAGATGCCTCTCTTAATAGACATATCTAGTATAAATAAGGGTCGAGGGTATGAAAACCCTAGCTTGAAGATTATTGTAATAGAGCATTGATCGACTGGAGGTTTCCCCATCGAAGAGGCTTGTGAGCATTGCTTTCTGAATCAAAGTGCTATTTTAGTTGTTGTTCTCATATTATTCCTGTGTTATTGTGGAGATTATGTTGGTTGTATTACTGTTATTCTACCATTTCTAGAATTTTATTTTTGTTATGCGTATTTATTATATCTGGTATCTTGCAAGTGGTATCAGAGAACTTTCCTTGGAAGAAATTGTGGGTATTTTTTTCCCAGGGTAGAGAGATATTCTAGCATCTTTAAGCCATAGGGATCTGTCATTACGCACATAAACCCGTGGTTGAGGGATTCATACACACATGAAATTCAAGTGGTTCTTAAGTGCACATCTGTTGGCCACCCTTGTAACCCCTGTTGGTACCCCTTCGTGTGGCAGCACATCAGACAACACTTGTGTATGGATCGACCTAGATTTCCTAAATCCCTCTTTAGATAAACCTATCGGCCACCGGACTACTATAGTGTCACAAAGAACAACACTCGAGAAGATACTCTCTAATACTTGGGTAGTCGGGTAGTACGGCTAAGGGTATGGTATATCCTCCTTAGTTAGTTCCCTGAGATATTGGGATGAGTACTACTGTTGGACCTTGCACGTATATCAGAGAGATATAGCACAGGGAAAACCCTTGTTTGTAGAACCCTTGAATACCTAACCCTTGGGGAACATAAACATAAACAAATTAAACCAGAGAGATCTATTGCCACACATCTGTGTTCGGGTTGACAAGTAAATACACATTTCTTTCTAGTTAAGAATTTGGGGATTTCAGCACTGTAGCATTCTTCAAACCAAAGTATAACCCCGCAGCTGTTAAAAAAACAAAAAACAAAAAAACAAAAAAAAAACCGAGTCTGGAAATTTTTTCACCATTATTTGAGACCTATTCCATTAGATTCATCTCTTCTCCCTTATCACATTCATCCATATCATTTTTCTACAAAAATTTCTAACCCCGCTCGCTCCCTTTTCAGTTCACCCATCCTCATGGCCCATACCTGTAGCCAAGAATTGGAGTCTCTCTTCAAAACCTTGCAATCTAGTTTCCTCGAGACCCAACAAGAAGTACAACAACGCAGTGCATTTGTGCAGTCCAAAATGGTGGAAGTCAAACATGAACTCACCACCCAGCTTGAATCTGTCTTTGCATCACTCTGCACCAAACTCAAGATCCCTACCAATGACCCTTTTCCTAATGCACATAAAAAGATTGAAGGTGAAACTTCTTCCCATTCCCATACCTTTCAGCCCCATCACTTTCAATGGGACATACGCCTTTTGTGGGTGGATGTAACCAAATTTGATGGCTCAGACCCATTGGTTGGGTCACCCAAATGGAACATTATTTCTCTCTCTACAACATTACAGATGACTTGGCCAAACTCCAGTATGGTGTTCTCCATCTAGATCAAGAATGCTAGCAATGGTGGCAATGGAGAAAAACTTCCCGTCAAGGGTATATTGCTTGGACCCAATTTGTGACTGAACTTTATGAATGATTTTACACTGACATCAACCATTTGGGCCATTTGAAAAAATTGAAGCAATCAAGAATAGTAGAAGACTTCATAGCTTCATTTGAGCGCCTGGATTTTTGAACAGAGGGCATGACTGATTCTTTCTTTCGAGAGTGTTTTATCAGTGGCCTCAAGGAGGATATTCGGGCCCATGTCCTCATGGCTTGACCTATGATTTGGGTGGAGGCTACTAAAAAAGATAAATAAGCACAACAAATTGTTTCCTCTCAAAACCGTAAGCCTTCCTTTATCCCTCACCCTAAACCAGTAAACCCTACTACTCCCTTTGCCCCATTAAAGATCCAAAAATTGACCAGGGCTAAAATGGTTGAACACCAACTCAAAGGCCTCTGTTATAATTATGATGACAAATATTTCTCGGGCCATAAATGTAAGGAACAAAATATTTTTATGGCCATCTCTAAGGATATTCTGGAAGAGGATGTTGACACTCCCCTTGTACCCGAGTCACCAGAAATTACTGACATAAACCCTCCCTCCGACCCTCCTGAAGTGGAACCGATCATTTCCCTCAATGCTCTCATTGGCTTCTTTACCCCCCAAACCATCTAGTTAATCGGTTACATTAAGAACTGAAAGGTCATCATTCTGGTTGATAGTGGTAGCACCCACAATTTTATTCATCACCGCATTGCCCAAGAAACCCATCAATACATCCATGTTGTTAACAATTTCCAAATCATGATTGCCAATGGTGGTTCTATGAAATGTGGCAGGCGTTGTGAAAATGTGCATCTCCAAATTAGTGACTACCACCTAAAATCCCATATGTTTGCTATTGACATGGGTGGTTGTGAGATTGTGTTGGGTGTAGACTGGCTAAGGACTTTGGGTTCCATTCTCATGGATTTTCAGAACTTAACCATGCAATTTGACCAAGGAGGCCACCAATATAAATTCAAAGGAATCATTGTTGGTTCACCTGAGTTCATCAGTTCTCATCGCATGGAAAAACTACTCGAAAAAGGTCATTCTGGTGTCATTGCCCAACTCCATGCCATACGAGCCACAGAGACACCCCTAGTGCCCCAAGACCTCCAAGCCCTCCTTTCTAAACATCAAATGGTATTTTCCACTCCCCAAGGACTCCCTCCTTTCTGCGGTGTTCATGATCATTCCATTCCCCCTGTCCCAAAAATCTTTCCCCCCAATATCCATCCATATCGCCACCCCTTTGCACACAAAAATGAAATTGAGAAAATGGTCCAGGAATTCCTTACTGTAGGCGTCATTCATCCTAGTACTATCCCTTACTCGTCTCCAGTCTTCATGGTACTGAAGAAAGAAGGTTCTTGGAGAATGTGTCCTGACATTCGTGCTCTCAACAAATTGACCATCAAAGACAAATTTCCCATTCCTGTCATTGATGACCTCCTGAATGAATTGAGTGGCACCCAATACTTTAACAAACTTGATCTTTGCTCGAGCTATCACCAGATACATATGAAAGAGGATGACATTCCGAAGATTGCATTTCGCACTCATGAGGGCCAATATGCGTTTTTGGTCATGCCCTTTGGCTTGTGTAACACCCCCTCCACCTTCCAGAGCCTCATGAACCATGTCTTCTACCCTTTTCTCCATCATTTTGTCTTAGTTTTCTTTGATGATATCCTCATCTATAGAAAAACCTGGATAGACCATCTTACTCATGTGGAACAAGTTCTCTTCCTAATCTCTTACCACCAACTTTTCCTGAAACAGTCCAAATGTGCTTTTGGTGCCTCAGAAGTAGAATACTTGGGTCATCTGGTGGGAAAGGATGGCATCAGGGTGGACCCAAAAAATATTGAAGCTATGCAAGATTGGTTTCACCCAAAGACTCTCAAAATCTTGCGTGGATTTTTGGACCTCACAGGGTATTATCGCAAGTTCGTTAAGAACTACAGAAAGATTGCAGCACCTCTCACAGCTCTCCTCAAAAAGAACTCTTTCACTTGGACTTCAGCAGCTACTCAAGATTTTCAAACCTTGAAGATGGCCATGTGCACCACTCCAGTTCTGGCCCTTCCTGACTTCACAAAGACCTTTGTGTTGTAATGTGATGCCTCAGGGAAAGGAATCAGTGCTATCCTTATGCAAGAGGGTCAACCTTTGGCCTTCACTAGCAAGCAATTGTCTGAAAGGAATCTGGGCAAACCCATTTATGAAAAAGAAATGTTGGTGATTATGCATGTCGTTGAGTTGTGGCATCCTTAACTCTTGGGGAAACGCTTCCAAATTAAGACCGACCATCAAAGCCTCAAGTACTTTCTGGAACAATGCATTTCCTCCCAGGAGCAACAAAAATGGGTGACTGAGCTCTTTGGATATGATTATGAGATCATTTACAAGAAGGGAAAAGACAATGTCATGGCAGATGCACTGTCCCGGAAATATGAAGACGAAGGATCCCTTTTTTCTCTTTCCTTCATTGTACCTGATTGGCTCCAAGCTGTGCGCCAAGAATGGCTTCAAGATCCCAAAAGTTCGCATCTGATCCAGCAACTGCAGAAAAAGGCTTCGGCTCCCCCAAGGTACTCCTAGCTCCAAGATGAGCTTCGATACAAAGGCCTCTTGTATTTAAGTAAACAATCCAAGCTCCAATCCATGGTACTTTATGAGCTTCATGCTACACCCATAGCGGGGCACTCAGGGTTCACCAAAACATATGACCGAGTCAAACGTTCTTTTTTCTGGGATGGTATGAAACAGGACATCCATAAGTTTGTTGTTGAATGTGAGGTGTGTCAATACAACAAGGGAGAAACAGTCAAATCTCCAGGCACCCTCCAACTGCTTCTGATTCCCCCTGCTATTTGGAAGGATATCTCTATGGACTTTATTACATGCTTACCCAAATCAGGGAATAAATCAGTCATAATGGTAGTGGTGGATCGCCTTTCCAAGTATGCTCATTTTTGCACTCTTCACCACCCATTTACTGCATCCACGGTGGCTCAAATTTTCATGGACCAGGTCTTCAAGCTTCATGGCATGCCACACTCTATTGTTTATGATCGAGACCCAACTTTCACAAGAAATTTTTGGGAAGAACTATTTAAGCTACAAGGCACACAATTGCATCTCAGCTCATCTTATCATCCCCGGGCAGATGGTCAAACAGCAGTTGTCAACAAGTGTTTGGAAACATATCTGAGGTGCTTTGCCTCTAAAAAACAACACCAATGGGCTCAATGGTTACCCCTCAACGAATGGTGGTACAACACTACATACCATACAGCCACTCGCATGACTCCTTTTGAAGCGGTTTATGAACAGAAGCCACCTTACATTCTCTCATACTTACCAGGTACCTCGAAGGTCCAGGCAGTTGACCAAACACTTATCGTCCGAGAGGATATCCTTCGTACCCTTAAAGAGAACTTGGTCATGGCACAGAATAGAATGAAGCAGCAAGCATATCAAGGTCACTCTGAACGTCAATTTGCAGAAGGGGATCAGGTGTTTCTGAGACTGCAACCATATAAGCAAAATTCCCTCAAGGCCGAGCATTGTCAGAAGCTAGCACCCAAATTTTGTGGCCCTTACACAGTTCTCAAGCATGTGGGACAAGTTGCATATCAGTTATCTCTACCCAGTCAGTTGAAGCTACATCCTGTTTTTCATGTTTCATGCTTGAAGAAGGTGATTGAAACCAGGTGCCAAATTCAAACCAACCTTCCAGAGTTAGCTGAAGAAGGATCCATTTGGCTACAACCTGAAGCCATTTTGGACCAATGTGAGTGTTGTCTGCATTAGAGAACCATCAAGGAAGTGCTAGTACAGTGGAAAGATATGACTCCAGCATATGCCACTTGGGAACTAGCTACCATTTTGCAGCAGTTTCCACATCTCAAGTCTTGAGGACAAGGTTGTTTTTAAGGGGGCAGACATGTTAAGGTCCTAACCCGTACATAGGTAGATCAATGTATTCGGATGTAATAAAGGTCAATA
>CBVK0100393181.1:0-15459 GCA_900067695.1 Picea abies | reverse complement strand
CTCTAGATGCTTCTCTTAATAGACATATTTAGTATAAATAAGGGTCGAGGTTATGAAAACCCTAGCTGGATATTATTGTAACAGAGTGCTACTCGATTGGAGGTTGCCCCCTCGAAGAGGCCTGTGAACATTGCTTTCTGAATCAAAGTGCTATTTCTATTGTTGTTCTTATATCATTACTGTGTTATTGTGGAGATTATGCTGGATATTTTACTGTTATTCTACCATTTCTAGCATTTTATTTATGTTCCGCATATTTTATATATCTAGTATCTTGCACATCCTCTGAACTATATGCAGGATTACATCCTTTACTTAGCAGCCTATGCTTCCACTATTGCTATGATGTTAGTTCAAGAGGACCCTATCGGTGAGGAACACGTTATATATTATTTGAGCAAAAGTCTATATGGTCCCAAGCTCTGATATTCACATGTTGAAAAGTTGGCTCTGGCAGCCATCATCACTGTCCAGAGATTCCATCACTACATTTTTCTACTCACCACTACAGTTATCGCAGACTCAAACCCCATGTATCACATTCTGACATGTCAAGTTCTTGGGGGGAAATATTCTAAATGGATTGTCATCCTTCAAGAGTTCGATCTTGAGTTTGTTAAGTCCAAAGCTAAAAAATATTTGGTGTTTGCGGAGATTATCTGTGACTTTCCCCATGCTGATAAAGATATTGAGACCATAGATTCTCTCCCTGATGAAACTCTGTTCCTAATCAGCATGTCCGACCCTTGGTATGGAGATATCCTTCTTTATCTCCAGACCCAACGTTTTCAGCTCGAGATCTCTCGTGAAGAGCATCATCGTATCTGCCATCATTCTCGTCATTACCTTATCATCAGTGATACTTTGTATCGCTATGGTATTGATACTATCCTACGACGATGTTTGAATCATGAAGAGGCTGAACGTGTCCTCAATGACTGTCACCTTGGATCCTATGGTAGTCACCTTTCTGGGATGGCTACAGCCCAGAAAATTTTACGTACCGGTTACTTTTGGCCCTCCATCTTCAAAGATTGTATCGAGGCCGTCAAAAAGTGCCCCCCCCTACCAAGTTTATCAAATCAAGGCATGCACCCACCCTACTTCGATGCATCCCCTTATTTCCATCGGCCCTTTTTCCAAATGGGGCAATGATTTCATGTAGTGTAAGCCTACCTCAGTCGGGGGGCACGGTTATATAATCGTCATCGTCAATTACTTTAAAAAATGGGTTGAGGCTATGCCTACCTTTCTGAATGATGGGCGTACTACAACTCTTTTCTTTTTTAACCACATCATCACTCATTTTGGTGTTCTAGATGCCATTGTCATTGATCATGGTTCACACTTTCAGAACTAGATGATGAGTGAGTTGCATGCTAAGTTGGGTTTTCGCCATGAGAACTCATCCCTGTACTATCCTCAAGATAATGTACAAGTTGAAGCTATCAACAAGGTCCTTAAAACCATGATCCAATGGATGGTAGGGGAAAACAAGACATCTTGGCACTTACAAATTTTCTCCGCTCTCTAGGATTATCGGACCTCAGTAAAAACTTCTATTGGATTCACTCCCTTCCAGCTAGTATATGGCATAGAAGTTGTTTTACCAATCAAGTGTGAAATTCCCTTGCTAAAACTCAAAGTAGAACTCCTGCCCCACACTTCTACTGAAGAAGAATGTTTCTTACACTTGAATAGGTTGGATGAAACATGTTGTGATGCCTCTCTCGTTAGCAAGACATATCAAAAGCAAATCAAGAATCAATATGACAAATTTGTCCATCCTCGTGTTTTTGCAAAAGGAGACCTAGTCCTCGTTTATGACCAGTCTCATGACAAGTTAGGGGCATGGAAGTTAGAACCTCTATGGCATGGTCCTTACATCATGAAACGTGTTCTACATAGAGGCGCCTATGAGCTAATTAACTATGACGGAATCTCCCTGGGTGAGCCTCAGAACGGGCTTTACCTTAAGAAGTACTATGCATAGAACATCTAGCATACGTGCTTTGTACACTATTGTATTTTTTAGTTTGGTGTGTCTTTTTATTTTACGTGCTCGATTTTTTTCCTTAGCCACTTATACCATGTCTTGTGTTTTCATGTGCAGATGACATATTCACGTTCGAGACATCTTAAAAGTACCCCATCATAATTCACACAGAAGAGTTGTTCGACAACACAGGTATTCCAACAGAGGATGAAAATTTTTAGTAACCACTCACATAACCATATCAAATATCAACACACTGATTTTTTCACATGGTAAAACCACTACGGGGAAACATCCACGGCCCTAGCCAACGCAACCACTTGTAGCAGTTTATTAATGAAAAAGAAAAAGATTACAGAGAGATTTTAAAAGAGAGTTTCTCACAATCAATCATTGGAAAATTACCCTCCATTCTCTTTAAATATATATCATGGACCAATTGGGTGTTAAGCCACGGATCAATGGTCGTTACGATCAAGGAGAGTATGAACCATCGGATCACACTATGTTGGGAACATATCATGACCGTCGGATTTCCTAACTACAAATGCATACTAATGCATACTAAATAAACACACTAAGAAACACACTTTTACCTAATGACACATTAGAATTTAGACCAAGTAGATCTTAACTAACTCCTAAGTGTCTAAATATCCTAACAAGAACACCGAATTTATGAGGCAATATTGTGTCGATTTTAGTTTGAGAGCTCTCCTTTCCTTAGGGTTTAGTTTTTCTGGGAAAGTCTCATGATACAAGAGATAAGTGAGTTTCCCATACCAATATTCCTTCCTTGGGGAAACATATAAATATTCACTACACCATAGAGACAATTCATTCTCCCACCTAGAGTCTTGATTTACTTGGTCTTGGGCTTCAACGGCCAGTCTACACAATCCTTGCCCCTTAACCAGTTTGGGAGATTTTATATCTAGATCAAATTATTGGACAACTTCTATCCAGTTTCCTCTTCTTTCCCCCATCTCCTTTTGAGTGAATAGTGATCGGCCTGCAGGATGTGGCACAATGACTTTGGTGTATTTTTTAGGATGTAAGATCTGAAATGTTTTACTTCTTTTTACACTGCATAAGCATGTTTGTCTATAGCAAGGTAATTTAGCTCGACCCCTTGGATATTAGAGATCATAAATGAGATCGGTGCCTCATTGTTTTCATCGTCCTTATGAGTTAACACTGCAGCTAAAGATTGGTCGGAGGAAAAAGTATAGAGGAAAAAATCCTTGCTAAACTCGAGACTTCGCAACACTGGAGCTTGAGATATGGAAGTCTTAATATTGCTTAAAGAAATTTTTCATTCATCATCCCATTTAAATTAAACATCTTTGCGGATAATTTTTTGTAAGGGTTTGATGGTTTCAGCAAAATCGGGGGTGAACTTCCTCACAAAATCGATTTTCCCAAAGAAGGATTACATAGCCTTTTTGTTGTGGTGTAAGGGAAACTGAGTTATTGCCTTAATTCATTATGGGTCTATGTGAATTCCTTCTTGAGATATAATATGACCTAGTAGCTTCCCTTCCTCGACTACAAAGATAGTTTTCTTAGGGTTTAAAGATATACCATATTTCATACACCTTTCGAAAATATAGGCTAGGTGTTGGATGTGATCTTCTCTATTCCTTGAATACACAGTCACGTCATCCAGATAAACTACTACACACTTGTTGATTAGTCCCCGAAAAGCTACGTCCATGGCCCTTTGGAAGGTTTCCCCTGCATTGATTAACCCAAAGGGCATGCGTTTATAAGCAAAGTTTCCCCACTTGGTTCGGAAGGTACTTTTCAATTGGTCTTCCTCTGAAACTAGAACTTGGTTGTAACCTAAAAAACCATCCAATAGGGAGAAAATATCAGAACCAAACACAGTCTGCAAGAGTTTCTCCATTGGTAGGACTGGGTAATTGTCCTTTTTTGATGATCTATTGAGCTTTTTAAAATCCACACACATGTGGATCTCCCCAGACTTTTTCCTGACATGAACCAAATTTCTACCCAGGAAGAGTGTCTAACCCGAAAGATAACCTTTCGGTATCATGTGAAACCTTGGTTTGTTAGTCGAGTGATCTGTTCACCTCTTTGTTCATGGGGATCGGTTTCTACTAGTTTCTCTTGGAACACTTCATCGTTAATAGCTAGGTCTTTAAAATTTTCCTGATTGGTTAAGAAGTTTATGATATGTTCATCTCCTTCAAAGACCTTCCAATTATAAATATTGTTGGGCACCGATGGTTTGTATAGTAGTTCCACAGTGAACCGATAGGCTTCATAGTCTTCTAAAGGGGATAGCCTCGAGGCAGAAGTGGCCAAGGAATCAGCAAGAGTATTCCTTGTTCTGGGGATCGTTGTAATGTTGAAGGCTTCAAAATGTTCTATTATCTTATGCACTTCCTGTTGATAAATCCTCAGGTGAGGAGAGTTGCAATGTATAGTATTCCTTACTTTCCTAACGATAATTTAAGAGTCTCTAAAAACCTTTAGATCTTTAACGTTTAAGTTGATGGATTTCTTTATCCCTTGCACTAAAGCTTCATACTCGGTGGTGTTATTAGTGCATTAAAATTCTAGTCTGCAGGATAGGAAATTTTGTTTCCCCTTTGAATCAATGAGGATACATCCCACTCCTAACCCCTCTTGTGACTTAGACCCATCAAAGTATAAGGTCCAAACTTGTGAGATAAAATCATCATCTTCTCCATGCCTACTAACTTCCTCCTCTCCCCTTATTTTGTCTGGGGTTTCCAACAGAGGTTCTTAATAGAAGAGGGTTTCTTCCGTAGCTACCAGTAAATTTACTTGAAAAGTCATTTCGGAGTTTTGAGTAAGAGGTACATCATATGAGAGGGGGGAGAAATTGTTGAAATCAGAATCGTAGGAGTAGTTTCCTAGCACAGGGAAAAATGTTGACAAGGGTTCATTGAAGGACTCCAAGTCGGTGACAGTATGTTGGAGATACCTTTCCCTATCAATCCTAATCATCTTTGTGTGTCCCTTTGATGGAAACCAGAGGTGAGCCCAGTTTGTGCTAAAGTATCCATTCAAATTTTCGGACCAATCTCGACTAAGTAGCAGTCCATAAGATTCTGGTATATCTACTACAATGATGTCAATTACTTGAACAAATTTTGGGTGTGTAGCCATTCTAATCATGAAATCCTTGAGTTATCCAATAACTTTCACCCGGGTTCTGTCCAGTTGTATCACATGTTTATCACTTTTGACAGGGACTGCATTTAATTTCTTTCAGATAGATAATGGCATAACATTAGAGGATGACCCTAAGTCAACTAAAATATTATGGAGGTTTATGTTGAACACTTCAAACGTTAAAAGGAACGGTGGGACAAAAGGATTTCATTTTTTATCTATAGAGAAAGCGTTCACATTTGGTTGATTATTTAGATCTATCGAGGCTGGATTTTCTCCTTGGCCAATGCTTGTTATAGGAGTTTCTATTGACTTCAAGGCTTGTAGCAAAAAGTCCTTTTGTTGGGCAATTATACACGTCCATGACTGATACATTTTCCTTTAATATTTTTAAATATTCTACTATGTTGTAGTCTAGCTTGGGTGATTCTCGTGTATGGATGTTTATAGGATTTCTTTGGGAGACAAAAGGTTCTTTCAGGTGATCAGATGTTTTTTTCCTCTCGAAGTTTGGGCAATGGTAAGGTCATTTGAGACCGGTTCACCCCTACTTCGTGTTTGCACAACCAAAACCTTAGCGAGTGGTTCTAGAACCTCAAATATATTATTTAAAGGCATTAGCAATTCAAGATTCCACAAAAGCATGGTTGTTTCTTCCGCCGAGTCAAATTTTTCCTAATCGGCAATATTCATCATTGAGTCGCTTGATTTTCTGGTAAGGGAAACTTCATCTAGGAACCGATTGGACATCAAATTCATGGCATGCACCCATTGTGGGCAGTCTCTTTCAGAATGTTTCTCTTGATGATAAGTACAGAAAGAGTTGGATGCTACATTTCCCAGGACGATGTTTAAGTTGGCTAGGGGAGGCTCAATTGCTTTGAACGGTGGGTTTCTTTTAAAAAAGTGTTTATAGGTAATTTGGCCTTGGTGTCCTTCCCCTTCCCTTCTTTTCATGTCTACTATTTCATTTGAAAACTTATTTATCATCCATTGTACGTATTTTATGTCCCCACTTCCCTTTTTGGGACCTTATTCTATTTTTTTCCCTGGGGTTCTAGTCAGCAAGAGTCCTCTCCTGGGTGGAGGTTGAGCCTCCTTCTTAACTAGTGAGGCATGGCCCTCTTTACACCCCTTCATATGGAATTCAAATATTTTGTCTTCCTTAAAATCTTCAGCTAGGGTATGCTTGGAAACCCTTTTTACAAACATGGAAATAGAAGAAGGGAGAGCATTAGCGTATACCTCAATTTGCAACTACTGAGTGGGTTTAGCTTCAGGTTGAAATTTTTTCAGGATAGTGGTAAATCGTTGACTGAAGACTTTAAACTTTTCTTTTGAACTCATGGTGGAGGTGAATAGTTTGGTCATTAAAGCTCCTGTAGTGGTTTCTTCTGTAAATTTATCTAAAAAATCCTTTTGAAACTTTGTCCAACTAGTTATGGACCCTACATGAAATTTAAAATACCACGTGGAGGTTGAATTCTCAAAGGTATAGGGGAAAATCCTGCATACTACATCTTCATGTTGGACATTCATCAATCTAATAGCTAGCTTGAACTTTTTAATATGGATTTCTAGAAATCCTGAGGTTTCAGGGTCAAATTTAGGGAGTAACTTTTCTGGATGTCGGGGAAGGTTATTTACTCATCCAGGGATTGCCAGAGCATCTTTTTCCAACCAAGGTAGATTATTCTGAGGTGGTTTTCCCCTTTCTTCATTATGATCATTTTTATCCTCTGTGTCATTTGACTCTAAAGCTGAGCGATCTGAGTTAAACCCTTCCTAGTCAGATTCAAAATCGTCGAGCTGAGAGTAGTTACCAGTGGGTGTTTTGGGGATTAGATTAAGGGGATGTTCGATCTAGGTGAGGGAGAAATCTATCAGGTCTTCTACTGTATGAACAAAAACCTAGTTGGGGGTGTCGACCACTGGTATTCTTACTATTTTTCTATGATGAACTAATAGAGCTAAGTGTAATGATCCAATTTGCGGGGCATAAGCTCTTGTGATTCTTATGAACTAGTTCAACTCCTCGTGGGGGAGAGCATAAGGTATTTCAGGGAATAAATGTTCTTCCTCTTGTTAGGCTGAGTTACTCATTTCAGAAGTATTCAGTGTATCTGGGGTCTCTTGAGAATGAATAGCCATGCATGTGGGTTGTTTTGAATTTCTAGGCTATGTGAAATATTATATCATAAATATTGTTATCCATTCATTCAACAGCCCTCCTTATAGCGCCAATTCTGTTGAGGGGTCCTAAATCCATTTGACTCAACTGCAGGAACCAAACCCGCCACGGAGGCCCAATTAGACTCTGCAGTGTTTAATGGTGGAATGGTTCTCCAGATATTTCGATACAGTCGATTTATCGATGGGATTTACGTAGTGATTGACAGGATATCTTCTTGTGAAAGTTCCTCCTTTAGTGTAAACGTTCTCTTTTGTATTTTCTCTTATTAGATTGGTCTGATTAGAAGATGGGTGCTAGAATAAACCAACTGATAATAAAAAAGGGGGTTTCTTAACTACTAAATAAGGGTGAGCTTGGGATAACCCTAGTGCTCAAGCATGCAAACAAAGATATTCACACCTGTGACAAGCCTAGTACTAATACATTAACTTGCTGGAATTTCAATTATTGACTAAGGTACAATTATTGAAAGAAAACATACATGCAATAAAAATGATGGAAAGAAAAATAGTTTCCTTAGCTCTAGCATTAATCACACTTTAACACAACGATTTGCTTTCATCATTAGAGACGAGAACTACGAAAAATATTAAAACAACTAATTGATCAATAGATTCAGAAACTCTTACTCATTACAACATCCATTCATGAAATAAAGTCGAAAGTAATTCCTCCTCAAATCCAATCACACACACCTTTGATGAAAAATGGAAGCTTGTCTCTGGTCCTAAATAGAAATTCTCAATTAAGGTAGTTCAGAAATAGTTCTTTACAGCTCCAAAAAAGAGGGTCTTTACAAAAACCATCGACCCTTACTACAAGGTCAATCCTCCTATTTATAATGAATCATTAACTAAAAATAGCTATCAAAAGTGAAAGATAAGTAAAACAAAACATCACCACATGGCGCTTCCATATCTCTGTCTTCTAAGAATCATCAAATAGTTTCACTGAAGTGGATGACTCTTCTCATACTCTGACCATTTGATGAAGAGTTCCTCGCATGTGTTGGCATATGGGAACCTATGTTGGCCCATCGATGTCGAAAGGATTTATTTTACTTCTACTGCGTGTGCTCGATACTTGACTATTTTGACATTTAACCACTGCAATACTGCTTGAGCCTTGATCATATGCTCCATGAATTGTTGTACCTGAATTGGCCCCTTGCTTGCCACCTTTTCTATCTTTTTTGTCCATGTTGAGTCTTGTTCCGCATGTTTCTTGACTATGTCATGCAGGTCGACAAATGCCTTGGGCGAGTCAAATTCTAGGAGGTTGATGTCTTTCATCTCTCGATTAATATTTACCCAACTCTTTCCACAATCGGCCCATTTCTCCTGAATATCCCATTGAGGTTCCTAGGCCATTTTCACCCAGTATTCGGCTGCTTTCCTGATCCGATCTATGTTTTTGTCCCTCAACACCTGAATGTCATTCTCTTCAGCGTCTCGGCCCTTTTGAACTGTTTTGATGTAATCGATTCTTTCCACTTCTTGGTGAGCCTTCTCGTACCATATTTCCACGTCCTTAAAGGTCACTAGCACCATAAGGGTATCTTATTAGAATTTGGCTATCCATGTAGTGAAAAGGTGTCATTCATTCGTGAATTTTTCATAGGCGTCTTGGAACTATCTTCTCAAAAACATCATAGCTTGTGTGGAGTCCTAATAGTATTTTTCCAAATGGCACAGATGCTCCAACTCCTTTAGCACAGTGGCCAACTTCTTTTCATCTCTTCTTTCTCTATCCAAGGTGGAATCTATGATATGATAGTCATCTTTGCGCCGATAAGTTCGAACATCTTGGCATGTTCTATGCTGATCATCTTTTCCTCTGTGGTGATGAGAATCAAACTATCCAACATAATCCTCCTCTTCTTAGTGGTTATCTTCATGATGGATTTTCAAGTTAACTGTCCCATACCAACCACTGCTCCGGTTGGTAAAATACTTGTTCTCCTTCCACCATGAGGCCATCAGTCGGTTGGTGTCATGGAATTCATAGAACTTCACCACGAAATATGTGTTTAGTCACTCCTCTAGGTCTCTAAGATTGTAGTAATTTTGGACTTCTATCGAGAGGAAACATTTGACATGCCCACCATTCTCATCGTTAATTAAAAAATTGTGTGCATCTATATGGTCGATTAGCCACTTCATAACCTCTATGCAAGGAAAAACTAGGGTTTTGTTGGCTACCATATGCAAATAAGACCATCGAATGATTGGGAACACCTAGTCACCGAGCGCCCTTACGTCTGGGTCTCTGTGTGGGATATACTCTGGGTACTCCTCTTAGCTAATTCTATTGAAAAGGTCCCCCCACTATGGGACCATTATTTTCAATCCAGTTCCTGCCTATGTATCCTTGAAGACTGAAGGCTGGACAAAATCTTTCTTTGTTGAGGTTCTTATGACTGGTTCTTCCCTGGGAGTGCATTCTAGCTACCTCGCCACACCAGGAGAATAACTTTCACCTATCTCAACTTCCTTTAGCTTGGGTGCTCTCGGTGAACATCTGGTGGTTGGATTTCTCAGCGGCATTTTACCTACAGTTAGAACATAGTTTAGAGATTGTGCAAGAAAATCGGATGCATATATAAATCAACACTGTCGAATTTGAAAAACTTGAACACATACCTCTGGAGATTGTTTAACCTGGTTTTGATAATTTGAGCATCAACATAGTCTCGAGACGCTCGCTTTTCTCCTTTGGATGCTCTGGAATTCAAACTTATTGGTAGAATGAATTTGTTCAAAAATGTTCTAGATATTTAAATAGGGATGAACTTAACTTGTCACATCAACCATTCAATTCGATTTATGAGTGTAATTTCATTAAATCTACCACCAGATATTCAAATATGTTTAAAATTAAATTCATCGTGGTTTGATGGTGTAGGCATGGGTTGTAATGTCACCTATCGACCGTTTCAAATTGCGGTTGTTCAATCAACACACGAGGTAGAAACAAATGTGGTATGAAGCATTAAATGGTTTATTAAATGTTAGAATCCAATCATATCTTATGCCGGAAACATCCCATCATTTTGCTAGTCCAGTTGGTGAGTCAAGGGTCGAGACTCTGCTTCAAACACTTTTCGTTGATATCTTATTGAGAAAGCTCTGACATCGATCGATCTTTTCGTACAGAGCTGACATAGCAAAGATGACTAGGAGGAGTGACTAGGACCCAGGGAACCTTAATATGACCTGGGACGAAACTAGGTCGTACGACACCCTTATGTGATAAAGACACGTGGCATTTGAGACCAGTGACTTCATTTTCTCGTGTTAATTGAAATCAGGACTTTCTTTAAGGTATACGTTCTAAAACCCAATCTTATCTTGTCGACGCCGAAAAGTATCGAGGATCCGCAATCGGCAATAAACCTACCCAAGTGTTCTTGGATAGACTCTTGCAAAAAGTCCTGATGCCGAAAGTGTATCAGGGATCGGTGATCGGTGATATGTTTGTCACAAACAAAACGATTGTTTTAACCTTTCTAGATTTCCCCGACCCCAATAAAGCACATCGGTCATCGACTATCAGTGATTTCTTTACGTCCTTTGTCAATGTCTATCCTTGCATATTTTTTCAATGTCGAATGGGATCGACTATTTCTTGAAACTTCATGCGAATAAATTACACAAAACAAATCCACCTTTTGTTGATACAAAAGGGGATCGGCACTGGATGACTTTTGTAACTGTGTGGTTCCATTACCTGCTTGAATTTTTCCGACACCGAACCTAAACATGTTAGGTGCAATGTTAGCTATCGATTCTTAATTCGGGTGTCAAGTTATTTTAGACATGAGGTTTCATAAGTTCCAAAAAACCTGACTTGATGATAAGAGTCATGAAAACAAAACAAAGATAAACCATTCCCCAAAGTGAAATCGATTTATACAGTAAAGAAAACAAGTGATACCCAAAAAGTGATAAAATTTTATAAGGATTTTAGGGTGTTTTGAGCGCTCAAAAAATGACGACTTACTAGGCGAAAGAAGAATATTTGTTACTTCCCCAGGCTTAGCTCATGCAAAATCTGGTTTAGAACTTAATTAGTTTTGTTTTTATCAGAGTCTCTTCTATCCTTGCATTTGAAATTCCCCCAGTTCATGAATTTGGGCATGCCTGTGGGTTTTCAACCTTTATTCCACCTTCGTTCCCTTTAACCATGAAAGGAATCGATTTAAGTATTCATTGGCACCAAGCCCTCTAGTTATCACCATTCATTTATTATGGTGTTTCTCTGTTGCTAGAGACTATCCATAACCCTGGCCGAGTCACCCCAACGTCACAGACCTTGCTCCGCTATCAGCGAGCATCCATAGCCCCGACAGAGTTATCTACATACCCTCTCCTACCTCATGCTCATTTGATATAATTGATTTAATTTTGGCAGAGATGCCCTGAGTGAGTAGGAGAGGAGGGTGTTTGTTATATGCAAGATGAGATGGTTAAAGTGATTTTTATTTTTTTTAAACTCTGTCTTGAGGTACATGTGGTCCTTTCCAGCTTACCATATTTCCCTTAGGTTTTACCATACCCCAAGAGGACACTTCATCACTTTCCAAGGTTTTTTTTCTTGTGTTGCATGTAAGCATGAGTCAGGAATAGAGTTTCCTACACCGTATTGATTAAGTTCAACCAATGCCTTGCGGAACACAAATTTATTGCAAAAAAATAATACACAAAAGAAAAATAGAAATAAAGGACTCCGGGATCAGCCTGCCTAACACCTACAAAATAAAATAACACAAAAACACACACATTTGTTTTTACCAGAAATATTGTTTTAGGGCTTGACCATTCACTGGGAGGGTGTCAAGTTCCCCCCTTAGATTTTTCAACCGATATGTGCCTGCCCCAAGTTTCTCGGCTACCTAGAAAGGTATGAGCCATAGATTCTGAAACTTTGAATGTTTTCCCTTTGGTTCATTTTCTCTATCCCATTTCAGGACTAAGTCTCCTACTTAAAAATTCTTCTCTCTGGCCTTATGATTGTCAAACCACCTTTTAACTATCTGTTGATGAGTGATGAACTTTGATTTTTATTTCTACCTTTATTCTTACAACATGAGTAGGGTATCAATTCTCTGTTGAATAACTGATGACGGTTGTCCTCTAGAACCCCGAGCAAGCTGAAGAGATGGAAGATATATCTCGTTCAAGAGAATGGCTTCTTGTCTGTATACCAGAAAGTGTGGGGAGTTCCCTATATCTTTTTTGGGTGTTACTCTATCGGACCATAAGGAATTATGAAGAGAACTATGCCAATTTCTCTGATTGTCTGCAATTGTTTTATTCAATATCCTCACTAGGTTCTTATTGGTTGATTCTTCCACTCCATTCCCCTTATGGATAGTAGTTTGCAAAGTATCTGATTATGATTCCTTTGTATAGAGAAAAATCTGTTAATACGGTGGAAGAAAAGTAAGTGGCATTATAAAAAAAAAAAAATGGAAGGCATATTGAACCTTGTGATCAGTTGTTGTTCTATGAATTGGATTACCACCTTTTCCTTTACATGAATCAGAGGGATTCCCTCTGCTCATTTCGTGAAATAGTCTATAACGGTTAGTATGTATCTATGTTGTTTTGAAGAACTTAGGGTAATATCTCCTATGATGTCTAACCCCCATTGCTTGAATGGTATGGATATGGCCACAGGTTGGAATGGGACAATTCCTCTCTTTTCCCTCACCGCTCTCATTTGACAAGTTTTACAGTTTCTAGCATATGTGTGAGCATCTCTAAACATAGTAGGACAATAATAGTCAGCTCTCAGTATCTTGTGAGAGGTGGTATTCCCTGCAAATTGTCTGCCTGCATGACCATCATGGAGATCCTTCAGAGCCTTGTTTGTGTCTTCACGTTCGAGATATCTTAAAATTACCCCATCATAATTCACGCAGAAGAGCACTGAATTTATGAGGCGATATTGTGTCAATTTTAGTCTGAGAGCTCTCCTTTCCTTAGGGTTTAGGTTTTCTGGGAAAGTCTCGTGATGTAGGAGATAAGTGAGTTTCACATACCAAGATTGTTTCCCTCAGGGAACATATAAAGATTCACTACACCATAACAGCAATTCATTCTCCCACCTCGATTCTTCATTTACTTGGCCTTGGGCATCAACGACCAGTCTACACAACCCCTGTCCCTTAACCAGTTTGGAAGGTTTTATATCTAGATAAAAAATTCTTGGACAACTGCCATCCAGTTTCCTATTCTTTCCCCCATCTCCTATTGAGTGAATATGGATCGTACTGCAGGATGTGGCACAATGACTTTGGTGTGATTTTTTAGGATGTAAGATTTGAAATGTTTTACTGCTTTGTGCACCGCATAAGCTTGTTTGTCTATAGCATGGTAATTTAGCTCGGCCCCTTGGAGATTAGTGCTCATAAATGAGACCAACACCTCATTGTTGTCATCGTCCTTCTAAGTTAATACTGCAACTAAATATTGGTCGGAAGAAAAAGTATAGAGGAAAAAATCATTGCTAAATTTGGGACTTCGCAACACTAGAGCTTGAGATATGGTATTCTTAATATTTTTGAAAGAAATATCTCGTTCGTCATCTCACTTAAATTCAACATCTTTGCGGATCATTTTTTGTAAGGGTTTGATGGTTTCAACGAAATCAGGGGTGAACTTCCTCACAAAATTGATTTTCCCAAAGAATATTTCATACCCTTTTTGTTGTGGGGTAAGGGAAGCTGAGCTATTGCCTTAATTTGTTCTGGGTCTATACGAATTCCTACTTGAGATATAATATGACCTAGTAGTTTCCCTTCCTCAAAACCAAATATAGTTTTCTTAGGGTTTAAATATATACCATATTTCCTACACCTTTCAAAAATATGGGTTAGGTGTTGGATGTGATCTTCTCTATTATTTGAATACACAGTCACGTCTTCCATCTAAACTACTACACACTTGTTGATTAGTCCCTGAAAAGATACATCCATGGCCCTTTAGAAGGTTTCCCCTGCATTGATTAACCCAAAGGGAATGCATTTATTAGAAAAGGTTCCCCACTTGGTTTGGAAGGTAGTTTTCAATCGGTCTTCCTCTAAAACCATAACTTGGTTTAAACCAGAAAAACCGTCCAACAGGGAGAAAATCTCAGAACCAGACATGCTCTGGAAGAGTTGCTCCATCAGTGGGACTGGGTAGTTGTCCTTTTTTGATGCTCTGTTGAGGTTTCTAAACTCCACACACAAGAGAATATCCCCAGACTTTTTCCTGACAGGAACCAAATTTGCTACCTAGATAGAGTGTCTAACCTGAAAGATAATTTTATAATCTAGTAATTTCTTTAACTCCTGACACATGAGGGGTTCCAAAGATGGGTGATACTTCTGGAGAGTTTGTTGGAATGTTTTTACTCTAGATTTTTACGGGATTGTGTGTTGGATAATATGAGCATAATACATTTTACAATCTCGTTAGGACCACGGAAAAACATCTTGGTATTCTCTGAAAAGTTTGAGATAGGATTTCCTTTCTTCTTTAGACATTGTCTTTACTAGATTTATATTTTTAGGGTTTTTTGGGGATCCTAGGTTCACAGTCTCGTACATGGGACAGGAGCTCCTTGCCTTTGTATTTTTTGACCCTTTAAATCTTTCCCTTAATTCAAAGAGGTTCTCCAAATTGGCTACCCCTTTCGATATCATGTGAAACCTTGGTTTATCAGTCGAGTTATTTGTTTCACCTCTTTGTTCATGGGGATCGGTTTCTACTAGTTTCTCTTGGAATACTTCATCTTCAATAGCCAGGTCTTTAAAATTTTCCTTATTGGTTAAGAATTTTATGATCTATTCATCTCATTTAAAGACCTTCCAATTATAAATATTGTTGGGCATTGATGGTTTGTAGAGTAGTCCCACAGTGAACTGGGATGCTTCACAGTCTTCTAAAGGAGATAGCCTCGAGGTAGCAATGGCTAGGGAATCAGCAAGAGAATTTTGTGTTTTTGAGATCGTTGTAATGTTGAAGGATTCAAAATGTTATGTTAGCATGTGCACTTCTTGTTGATAATTCCTCAGGTGGGGAGAGTTGCAATGTATGCTCCTCAGCAGACC
>CBVK0100393180.1:0-17368 GCA_900067695.1 Picea abies | reverse complement strand
CAAAACCGGGGACCAACAGTCTCTGTGCAGGATATGACTTTGAAAACAATGGCTATATTTAACACCTATGGTAAAATGGGTTCTGGTTATATTGGTGCAGAAAAGTAAACTTGGGCTATGGGGTCGATCTGAGGAAGAGACGGGACAAATGACTCAGTGTTTGGATTCGAGAAGAGAAGGCTAGGAAAGAAACAACCTTCAGTGTAAATCGTAAAGTGTGGTGGGAGAAAGACATGGGAAGTAACTCAAGAGAACTAATGTGGAAGAATTAAGAGTTATCTTGAGAGGAAAACATTTTGTCTAAGTGGCTCGAACAAGGGGCGCAGTACAATGAATCCACAGGTTTGATAATTCGTTCTGAAATAGACAAAAAAATATATGAAATATAGATAACAGGAAAGCACATACACATAGAAAGAAGCACAATACATCTGACTATCACAACTAGAATATTTTCATCAAATCACATGACCTTTTCATTAAATTCTGGTCAAAACTTTAGATTACATACAATAGCTATCGTCTACCAAAATTTTCCAACCAGCCTGGCTTACATCGAAAAGATGACATATATAAACAAGGGTTCCGCTTGGGCTACCTTGCTTCCTATATGCTAACCCTTAGAACTAGGAAACCTGACTAACATGTGTTGGAGACTCTTTGCATAGTGTTTCCAAAAATAGACAATAATCACACCCTTTTACTTATGACTGTTTGAAATTTCTCCATGGGATCTGACCGTCAGTCGGGATCTGGTATGGAGAAAATATGTGTCACTGTGTTCCTTTGAGCAAGTGTCTCGGTGAACAGGTTTCTGTCAGGAGCTTGTTGTCTGCAAATAACGGCTTCAACTTCAGTGATGTGACCATTATCAAAATGGTAGCATACTTCAGGGAAAACGTATCTTTCAAAACTGCCAAGATTTGTCTCATCTTTAGAGGGTGCAGATGCCAGTGCCAACTAAACCTGCTTTTCCTGCGTGCTACCGAGAGCTACGTGGGCTCCTTTCTCGATCATTTCACATTCTCTAGAATATTTCGCGTGCCTTTCTTCTGTCAGTCTCTATGCTTCTCCCAGCTGTACAATGTTGTCTTGTGCCTCTTTGAACTACCTTTTCAACCATGCCATGTTTCCTTCGCGACCTTGCATTGCGGATGCTTCCATGGCCTTTGTCGCTAATTGTCGCTGTAATTCCATGTTCTCCTGATAGAGCTTGGCGATGACCAATTTCGCTTGTTGCAGTTGTTGATATGGCACTTTCTCATTCGCTTCTGCGATATTCACTTTCCTTTTTTTGCTTCTATCTTCGCGGCTTGATCTCCCAACATATTCCAGCCGAATGGCATGCGTAAGTCTCTCTTCAGCTACCAATCTGATGCAAGGTTCTTCTGAAATTTGAGCTTCCATGATCTCCTGGTTTTTCCTCGGCCTGCCCCTCCTCTGAGGCAATTGTTTTCGGGGAGAGAGGGCTCTTGTTGTCTTCCCTTCCTATGTGAATCCCTCTATTTCATAATTTTCGTGAATTGATCTGGTTTCCTTTGCAAGGGATGGTTCCTTTTACGTTTTTGGGAATGCCCACTATAGGTGAGAATGAATCCCAGCCCCTTTGAGGCTCAGACCTTATAGTTCTGCTGCTCCACGCACCTTTCCTTGTGCTCTGAGAGGTCTCCATGGCATGACCAAGGTGAAATCTACGCACAGTGTATGCAACAAATGCACAGGATGGGAAAAGATTTTGATCACATGGAGTAGGTAAGGGAAAAAGAAAATAGAGTTTCAAGCCTATTTCTACGACTAGGGAGAATGTCGAGCATCCAAGATTTATAACAAATCAGACAGGAAAATAAATAATGTTGGAGGACAGTGAATTCATAGCAATGAGATTTTCCAGATCAAGTTGCAGGTTTTCCATGGCAAATCCCCATGTGCAGGATACAGGTGTCAAGGTTTACTGGTCATGCATGATTTGAACGTCATGATTTTTCATTCCCTCGGCCTCCATGATGAAATGATAATAATTGTTGTACTTGCTGACATGACCTCTATTAACCACTTGACTCGACCTGGGGCACATAGAGACTGGTTTCTCGACATGACTCAACTTTCTTGAAAAAGGCATACTCGTACCCCTTATACAAGTTTTAGATCTGACATCCCTTCCCGTTTCGAAGGGCCAACCAGACACTTGCTGACGTCAAACTTACGGTGTTACGTACCTGACTTCACATGTTTGGGATCATGGGTCACAACGTGACCTTAAAATTGACTCTAAATCTGGAAAGAAAAATGACTGTGCTAACAGTTGGCTCCAACATGGATGTTATCCTCCCTGTGAGGTAGAAAAGAACAATAGACCAGGTGCCTGACCATTGGGATTTATTTGACCTCTAGACATTTGGAAAACAAACTAAACCAATTGATGCGGCTTCTAAGACTTCAACATAAACATAGGGCCTTCACTTCAGGATTCAATTTTCTGCTGACCTATAGACTTGACGCAAAATAAAACGACTATTTCCAATGATAAATGAATTAAACGCATTGTATTCCATCAGGTAATGTTTTAGGAACCTGTCATTTATAGGGCCCCAATCAAAACTTTCTTCATCTAACCCCTCTAGGAAATAAGCATTTTTCCCGCTGTGGTCGCAGATTCTGAATGGGCTCATCCAAAGGTGGTCTAACATTGCATGCTTCCCTTTACCTTCATTTCTTGCATCCCATCTCAAAACTATGTTTCCTAACCATAAGTCTTCTGGATTAGAACGTTTATCGAAGCCTTTATTTATCTTTTCATGATGGAGCTGCGACCGATTATACACCTACTCTCTTTCCTACTGCGTGTGAATTAGCTAATTAATCCTCCTCTATGCAACATTTGGCTAGACCACCTGCTCCTCCAACAACTTCCTGATAGGGGGTCCAAGTGAAGTAGGGAAAATCACTTCTGCACCATAAACAGTCTGGAAAGGAGATGTTGATATGGACTTCTTGGTGGTGACCCGGTCTACCCACAGAGCATAGATAAGATTTTTATGCCAGGCTCTATTATTTTCTTACAGGAGTCTTTTAATAATCCTGGCCATGCTCTTATTTGAGGATTCTGCTAACCCATTTCCTTGCAGGTAGAAGTCTGTGGAATGTCCCAGGGTTATGTTATAGTCTTGGAAAAATTTATACATCTTATTAGACTCGAACGTGGCTGCATTGTCTGTGACGATCTTAACGGGACACCCAAACCTTGACAATATGTTTGTCTTCAGGAATTGGATAATGACTTCGTCGGTAGCTTCTTCGTGGGGATCAACTCTATCCATTTTGTGAAATAATCAATGGCCGTGAGTATCCACTTGTGATGTGAAGAGGATGGCGGGTTTATCTTGCCAATGAAATCTAGACCCCATTGCATAAAAGGTGCTTTGACTAAGATCGACTTCAGTAGCAAGGGCTGCAGTTTTCTCCTTCCATCGAAGATCTGACATTTGTGGAAGCTAGAGACTTCCTTATATATGTTAGCAAAAATTGTAGGCCAGTAATAGCCTGCCCTCAGGATCTTATGCACATTGGTCTTCCTATAGTAGTGTCCTCCACAGTTGCCTTTTTGGAACTCTCATATGGCCCACTTTGCATCATATGCCAATAAACAACTCAACAATATACCCCTGGGATCTTTCCAGTAGAGGGAGTTGTCCAGGATACAGAACTTAACCACTTTGATCTTGAGAAATCTAGCCCTAGTCTTGGTCATGCCTAGAGGGGCCTAGATATTCTCCAACATGTAGATGATGTTTGTGTACCATGGTGAGTCAATGAACTGCTAAGGTGCTTGTGCAGTTTTTTCTTCTTATGGTCATTCTGATAGATCAACGATGAAATTCATTCCCACAACATTGCAGTTCTACTGCACCATAAACTTTGCAAGACCTTTACCTTTGATCATCTTTGTAGGCTTGATTTCCAAGTCATATTCTAACATAGATGCTATCCACTTGCCCCTCCTTCCTTTCGGGTCAGGTTGAGTCAGAATGTCCTTTACTGAACTGCTAGGTACACAAGCGATAACATGGGAGTGCAGTATATATGTCCTGAATTATTTCAAGGATTTTAATAAGGCATACTCTTGATTTTCCATGATGTCATACCTTAGTGGAGCATTTTTTAGTGTTCGGTTGAAATAGGCTATAGGCTTTTCGAAATCCTGTTCATCTTTTTGTAGTAGCACACCGACAATAATGTGTTCTGAGGTGAATGAAAACAGGAGGAAATATTTCATGAAATTTGGGCTAGCTAGTACAAGAGCCTTTTCCAGTGCCACTATTATATCCTCAAAAGACTTCTTGGCCTCCGGGTTCCACTTAATCTCATTTCCCTTCCTGAGCATGCAATTTATATGTTTTACAACTTCCGCCAGGTTTGGGATGAATCTCCTCAAAAAATTTACCTTTCCCAGGAAATATTGTACCTCATTTTCACTGCATAGGGTACCAATCTTTAGGATCCCTTCCACCCTGCTAGGTTCTATCTTGATTCCCTCTTTGGAAATGATGTGCCTAACAAATTTCCTTCTTCTACCGCAAAATGGGACTTCTTTGGATTCAGTGATATGCCAAATTTTTGGCACTTCTAGAAAAATCTCTTCAGGTGTTCAAGATGTTGTTTGTCGGAGCTAGAGTATACAGTGGTGTCGTCCAGATAAATCACCATGAATTTTTCCCTTTCATCGGCAAACACAATGTCCATGGCTCTCTAGAAAGTGGCTCGAGTGTTCATCAATCGAAATGGCATCTTGGTGTACATGAACGTTCCCCATGGGGTTGTGAAAGTTGTCTTCTCTCTGTCATGCAGGTGGACCGTGATTTGATTATATTATGAGAATCCATCTAGCATAGACATCTTCTGGGACCCTACCACCTTTTGCAGGATGTAGTCCATTTTAGGAAGGGGATAGTGGTCCTCGAGGGACACTTTATTTAAATTTTGGAAGTCCACACACAGTCTTATCTCGTCGTTTTTCTTCCTTACAGGTACCATATTAGCTACCCATTTTGAGAATCTCAAAGAAAAAATGATTTTGGCGTCGAAAAGATTTTTTACCTCTTTCTCGACTAGTGGTAGTAACAGGGGGTTCATCCATCTCATCTTCTACTTAAAAGGATTCTGATCTTCCTTGAGAGGGATAACATGTTGAATCACTTTCATGTCATATACTTTTAGGTCATTGTAGCTCCATGAGAAAACATCTGGGAAGTCTTTCATGATCTTTATATAGTCCTGCTTGACCTATGGACTGAGTGTCTTGGATAATTTTACCATATTCGGATTTTCCTCGGTCCCGATGTTGCAGTCTTCCATGTCGTCTTCGCTTGTAGCGATCTTGGGTTTCTTAGCCACATCATTCTCATCAAACAGTTTTTCCAGTGGCACCAACTCCTTTGGGATAACATTATTCTTCAATTGTATTATGTCCCTTCCTGTGATCTAGTTTTGGAAAGGGTCGTCATCGCTACATGCATCCACACTCTCATATTCATCACTGCAACATTCTTGATCAATGTTTGTGTTGGCAAACTCATCGCTCATAAGGAGGAATCTTTCCACCTGTTTGTCATCATCGAACACCTGCTAGTGTTTGATATCATCAGGTACTGTCGGCCTGTGTCTGACCTTGATTTCATACCTTTTGTTTGGGAAGATGGGGATCTTAAAAACTGAGGCTGAGGTGGCCAATGCATCGGTGATATGATTTTTCTCTCTGAGGATAGAAGATAGGTCGTATTCTGGGAATCCTTTAAGGATATCCAAACCAAATTTCTATATGCCCTCAACCTGGGGTGTTTGGTCTGATATACACCCTTCACCTGATTTATGATCAACTTAGAATCTTCGCACACTACTATCTTCTGCACGCCCAATTCTTTCAAAACTTGTAAGCCCAAGATCAATGCTTCATATTCGTCCATGTTGTTAGTGCACTCAAATGCGAGCTTGTATGAGAACAACTTTGTGCTTGCTTCAAGGGGGCTCACCCATACGCTGACCCCAACTCCTTCTCTGCTGACTACACCGTCAAAACTCATGTTCCAGACCCTGCTTTCCATGCGGTCTTTGGGGTCGGTGCATTCTGTTATTTCCCACGCAATCTCCTCATCAACTACTACAGTGGTTGTCGATTCTTCTTCTTCGAAACTCAGGTATTTGAAGAATATAGAAGACCCCACCTTAGCGTCGATGGAGTATATGGGATGATTGTGTGACTTTGTCTTGTTGCTTACCATGTACTTCAAAATCACTTCTTTGTACAACCTTCTATCATGGCCAAAAATAAGGATAGTGGCGTATGACATATCCATCTGCAAAGTGCCTTTCAACTTTGCAGCCCAGGACCTCTAGAGAAGCATGCCTAATTTTGGAGGTATGTCTGTGATGACCACGTCTATGACCATGTTCTTAGCAGGGATTTGATCCAACGATACAACTAGGTCTTTGATAAGGCCCAAACACTTGAATTTCCTCGAATAAAAAGAGAAAAGGTCTTTGTATGGCCTAGTGACATCCAAATCTAGTTCGTCCATGATCACTTTCGGCATAAGGTTGTAAGACGCGCTAGAATCCAGCATGGTGTTATGCAGGTTCATGTCATGGTTCTTCAGACTGATGTAGAAAGGAAGGTCGTCTTCGGTATCGCTTGTTTCTTTGATGTGCAGACCAAAAAGGATGGCGGGGTGATCATCTTGAAGGTTCAGAGTATCGAGGGTTCCCCCCGCTTTCATCATTTTAATGATTTGTTCATGATACTCGCCCTTTCTAATAAGTTCATTGAAAGGGATAGAGATTTTTATTTTGGCCATCTCATATTCAAAATTGAAAGGGGAGCAAGTTTTATCTACCTCTTTTTCGTTGGCCTCTCGACTTGTATCTAAGCATTTCTTAGGGACCTCCTCCTTCGACTTGGATTTCTCCATCGCATCTGTTGAAGGCTTCCTTATGGAATTTGTTTGTTGTGACTCGATAAGCAAATCTTTGCTCTGGAGGTTATATGTTTTCTAAAAATGCATGGTGGCATTTTTATAGTGCTTTCTGAACTCCTTCGTTTTCGAGGACATCGCATCATCTGTTTCGAGTATCATATCATCATCGGCATTTGGCACAAAGCCTTCATTCCTACTCATATACTGGTCATGCTCATTCTTCATTAGGAACACACATGGGTTTTGGTCATCGCAACAATGTATATGGTCATTGAATGTTTGGTAGAAATCCTCGTCCATGTAGTTGTTCTGAAAAGGAGGTATCGTTTGTTGGTCACCTTGATCCCTTTTCTCCTTTTGTTCCCTCTATCTGAGCTGAGGGATTTAACCTATCCTGAGGTTTGGATTTCTGGGATGTGGGTCGTTCTATTCACGGGCAATGGGTCTATTTCCCATAGACATTATCTCCATCAACTTCTCCATGGTCTTGATCATCATGTCGAATTTATCTTCTAAGGACTGTGACGTCGACGACTGCACATCTCCCTAGGGTATTTTGTCGCCTCGATTGAATCTTGGTTTTATTTTTCCTGACGTCATCATGTTTACTTCAACTCCAACAACATTTCTCATTATGGCATCTAGATTCGTCAATCTTCTTTCCCTCAACAACAGGGAAAAATCATTTTCGAAGGAGTCTGCATACTAGAATTGTGCAGCACTGGGGGGTAGCTTGAATTATGCTGGAATCAAGTTGTACACTTTCAAAAAATGGGCCGAGAATTCCTGCACCGTCTCCTCTGGCGCTTTCTTCATGTTATTATATTGTGTTAGCAGCTGCAAAGGTTTTTTTTTATCCCCCCATTTGTCTAGGAACGACGCCTCGAATGTGGCGAAGTCCCGAATGCTCGTGGGAAGGAGGGATTTGAACCACTTTATTACATATCCCAAGAGGCTTTGCACAAATAGACACATCTTTGCATCTGTGTGGTCCACCTCCTCTAGGTCAATGAAATCATTAAACCAATCTAGGTGCTTCTGAGTGGAAACATTTCCCTCAGCATAGTAGATCCTGATCCTTTGGCTATAATTCTGAGGAAATTCATGCAATTGGGCCGACAAGATGAGAGGAGTGAAACAAGCGGCCATAGCCTAAGGAGGATTTGGATTTCGGCGGATATTATTTGATATTATGTCTCAGAATTTCTTCGGGTCGAAAACAATTTTGTTCAAATTTGTCTCTGACTTCGACCGGAACAAAGTTTTCTCAAATAATGTGTCGAAATCAAGGTCGTCAACGCTCTGCGCACCGTCCTTGGGCAAGGAAAAAATTATGTCTAGGTAGTAGACTGGGTTCGGTGCTAGTTCTCTAGCTTTGTGCATAATCTTCTCGGGGTCGTACACCGATTCCAAGGGATTCAGGTCAGGATTGGCTCTGGTGTAAACCGTCTTGGGAGCCAAGTTTCCTGAACTATGCTCTTTGAGGCTACTGGTTTGTTTGGACTGGAGTCACCAAGGTAATGGTTTTAGCCAGTATGGATGTTCATCTCTCTATTACCCTTAGGGGTTAAACTACAACGTTGTCATTCTCCCAGGGAAAATCTATTCAATTTCGTCCCCGAAAACGACGCCATCATGTTAACACTCCGTAAATCTATTTGGATGATAAAAAGACAACGAAGGTAACTTTTTCAACCAACTTTGAGACCCGAAAATAGCCTTTCGGATCTGGAGAGGGATCTCTCAGAAATGGCGTGGTCTCCACGTAGGATATGACTTTGAAAACAATGGCTAGATTTAACACCTATGGTAAAATGGGTTTTGGTTATATTGGCATAGAAAAGTAAACTTGGGCTATGGGGTCAATCTGAGGAAGAGACAGGACAAATGACTTAGTGACTGGATTCAAGAGGAGAAGGCTAGGTGAGCAACAACCATCAGTGTAAACCATAAAGTGTGGCGGGAGAAAGACACAGGAAGTAACTTAAGAGAACTGATGTGGACGAATTTAGAGTTAGCTTGAGAGGAAAATGTTTTTTCTAAGTGGCACGAACAAGGGGCACAATACAAGGAATCCGCAGGTTTGATAATTTATTCCGAAATAGACAGAAAAAGATATGAAATATAGATAACAGGAAATCACATAGGCATAGAAAGAAGCACAATACATCCGACTATCACAACTAGAACATTTTCATCAAATCACAGGACATTACATTAAATTCTGGTCAAAACTTTAGATTACATACAATAGCTATCGTCTACCAAAATTTGCCAACCAACCTGGCTTACATAAAAAATATGAAATATATAAATGAGCGTGCCGCTTGGGATACCCTTCTTCCTAACTGCTAACCCTTATAACTAGGAAAACTGACTAACATGTGTTGGAGACTCTTCGCATAGCATTTCCAAATATAGACAATAATCACGCCCTTTTACTTATGACTGTTTGCAATTTCACCATGGGATCTGACCGTCAGTCAAGCTCTAATATGGAGAAAATATGTGTCACTGTGTTCCTTTGAGCAGGTGTCTCGGTGAACAGGTGTCTGTCAAGAGCTTACTATCTGCGAATAATGTCTTTGACTTCAGTGATGTGACCATTCGCTGAGAGCTTCATGCAGTAACAATTGTTAGATCATTGTGGTCATTATCAAAATGGTAGCATACTTAAGGGAAAACGTATCTTTCAAAACTACCAAGATTTGTCTCATCTTTAGTAGGTGCAGAGGCGGGCTCCAACTAAACTTATTTTTCGTGTGCGCTGGCGAGGGCTACATGGGCTCATTTCTCGATCGTTTTACACTCTATGGAATGTTTCATGTGCCTTTCTTCAGTTAGTCTCTGTGCTTTTTGCATCTGTACAATGGTGTCTTATGCCTCTCTGAGCTTCCTTTTCAACCATGCCACTTTCCCTTCGCGACCTTGTGTTTTGGATGCTTCTATGGCATTTGTTGCTAGTTGTCATCATAATTCCATGTTCTCCTGATAGAGCTCGATGATGTCTAGTTTTGATTGTTGTAGTTGTTGAGATGGCACTTGCTCATTCGCTTCTACGATATTCCATTTCTTTGTTCTTCTCCTATCTTCGCGGCTTGATCCCCCAGCAGATTCCAGCCAAATGGCACGCCAAGTCACTCTTCAGCTACCAATCTGATGCAAGGTTCTTCTGAAATTTGAGCTTCCACAGTCTCCTGGATTTTCCTCAGCCTACCCTCCTCTGAGGTAGTTGTTTCCGAGGAGAGAGAGATCTTGTTGTCTTCCCTTCCTGTGTGAATCCCTCTGGTTCATATTTTTCACAAATTGATCTGGTTTCCTTTGCAAGTAAAGGGATGGCTCCTTTTACACTTTTGGGAATGCCCGCTGCAGGTGAGAGTGCATCCCAGTTCCTTTGAGGCTTGGACCTTACATTTCTGCTACTTCGCACGCCTTTCCTTGCGCTCTGAGAGGTCACCATGGCATGACTAAGGTGAAATTTGCGCACAATGTATCCAACAAATGCACGGGATGAGAAAAGGTTTTGATCACACAGAACTAGTAAGGGAAAATGCAAATAGAGTTTCAGGCTTGGTTCTATGACTGGGGAGAATGGAAAGAATCCATGATTTATAACAAATCGGACAAGAAAATAAATCATGCTGGAGGACAGTGAATTTATGGCGACGAGATGTTCCAGATCAAGTTGTAGGTTTTCCATGGAAAATCCCCGCGTGTAGGATAAAGGTGACAAGGTTTGTTGGTCATGCATGATACAGACGCCATGATTTTTCATTCCCTTGACCTCCATGATGAACTGATAATAACTGTTGTACTTGCTGAGATGACCTCTATTAACCACTTGACTCGACCTAGGGCACGTAGAGACTGGTTGCTTGACAGGACTCAACTTTCTTGGAAAAGACATACCCGTGCCCCTTATACAAGTTTCGGATCTGACATCCCTTCCCATTTCCAAGGGCCAACTAGATACTTTCTGACCTCAAACTTACAGTGTTACGTACCTAAATTCACATGTTTGGGATCATGGGTCGCACCGTGAATTTAAAACCGACTCTAAATTTGGAAAGAAAAATGACGACACTAACAGGTTACATGGGTCCCAATGGTTGGTATGTGGAATGGAAGCTCAAGCAGAAAGTAATCATTGACTGGATGGGTATCCCGACACAATCATAACCATTAGAATGACAGGTCTGAGGACTGTTTATGTCGGAGGATGATCTATCGAGATATTGTCGTTGGAGGGGAGATTAACTTAGATGGTTGGGCATTCCAATGGGAATGATTCTGAATACCCACATATTTTTTATCTGAGGGAAATAAGAAAATTGGACCATCTGATTGAGGGTTTTTAGGGACCTAGGTACTTCAGTAAGTTAAGTGGAGAAACATATATGAGAATTAATAAGAGTTATCTTAGTTTAAATTGTGATAAGAGAAGTCATCACCTAAACAATTGATGAACCCGATAGCATGTCACGAGGAGAAGAAAAAGGAAATTCAACATCCCACCAACCTAAGTAATGATTAGGGGGTCAGGTGTGTTACATTGAAAGTGAATGGACAATGATGTCCTTAAATTATTATTTTTTCTTAATTCAAATGCAAAAAATTGCACCTGCATTTTTTAACAAGAGGACTAAAGGAAATGTCATAAAATAACCATCCATTGAAATTTTTAAATGTTAGTAATTTTTATTAATTAGTACATTTTACTAATATTTATATGCCTAACAATTTTTAATCTTGTCAATAAGATCTTTGATTTTTTATATTCAATAGTGTTTGATAAATTCAGTAGCATGTTCAATTTTTTGTGGTATTTACATATAAAAAAAAATTAATTCATGGAAATTTTTATAAGTATTGATTTGCGACATCAATTATAGAAATCCAATATATATACATGTTAAATGTATTTGTTAGTTTTTATTGACATGTTAAAATATTTGTGTGTCAAAATTAAAGTGGGTTTTACGAAAAACACAATATTGAGAAATTCAATTATGGAATTGTGCTTGATATTAAATAGTTTAGGTAAATGTTTTGAAACATTGTATTCAATTGTATTTGTGATTGTAAAAGCGCAATTTATGGAGAACTCCAAAGAAAGAAATCTATGGGATGATGGAAAATCTATATAATTATAAAAAAATATAATTATGGAGACATGAATAACAATGAGTGGACCTAATGTTTAAGAACATGTGTTTCCTCCTAAGAGGTCACAAGTTCAAATCTATAGCGGGGTAGGGTATGTATACCTCCATAGAATTTAGCAGTCAAATTGTTGTGTGGAGGGGGAACCTTGTCCCACAGACAAGGGGGTCTCATACACCAATTTGGTGTCTGGCTTGGTCATGACCTTAAAATCAGATTATTATTATTATTATTTGTGGATGATGTGTAACTCATTTTTAAAACTTTAAATGATACATATTAAATTTTGAAGGATTTTTCACTTTAAAAACCCAATTTGGGACAATTTTAAAAAGACTGATTTCAATTTTAAAAAGACTGATTTCAAGCTATCATTGAAAGGGCTTAGAATAGAATTAACCAAATTTAATGAAATTGGGGTTAAAGGCATATCTAAATCCATTATTGAGTGCCTTGTTGAAGAGTGTCATGATTTAGTGAGGCCTACAAAGAATTATAATTTTGAAGGTGCTAATATTAAGCATGAATGTTTTCCCATGTTTAGATGTTTCCATTTGCCGACAAGTTTCAATACCATTCAAAAAGAACTTAGAAATGGGATGATTTTGATTCACAAAAAAGCAAGGCCAAAGGGAATTCAAAGAAGGAGCAACTATAAAACACAAAATTTCATAACCCATATGAGAGAGAGAACATGGCTAAGAAAAGTAGTGGTATTCCTTCAAACCAAGTGGTCAAGTTTGTGGAAGAAACAATTTCTATTATGATGCCAAAGTGGGTTCATTTTGGAACTACAAATAGACAAGTTCCTTCATTAAGTACCATGTCCATCAGTGAATTATTCGTATAAGTATCTTGAATTCTATATATGAAGTATTATGATTTGTTAGGTGTTACTACAAAGAACCATACAAGGTAGTTATATATATATATATATATATATATATATATATTCTCAGTAGAATAAATTTTGTTAACAACTTCTCACACATCTTACTGTAGGAGAGTCCTTTCTACCTTAAATTGCAACTCTAATTCATATAAAAATATATTTTCAAAACCAAAAAGAGAGCATCATTACTAAAGACAACCTTCTTGTTAGACAAACGAATTAGGATAAGTATGAAGTACATTATTAATTGATATGATACACGTGTATATACATTTCATATGACCTTTGGATTCATCTTCCAAGGTCTCTTGGACTTCTAAAGATCATTCAAATATTGTGACGTTTCATATTATTTTTTCAAGTAACCCTAACAGATTACATTTCCAAAATTCCCCCCTTAATTCGAAGGGGTTTAAGTGAGTCCAAGGTGCGAGTTGAAATATGAAAGTGGGAAACTAAAATCTGGAAGTGTGTAGTTGTTGATGGTTGAATGTGCTCTCTAAATCTAGTGGTTTTGGGATGACCACAAACTGAATGGCTAGCAGAATTTGATTTCTTCTAGTAAATGGTAATGGTGGTTTAAGGAAGACCACAAATCAATCTGGTGGTCTAAGGATGACCACAAACTCTGGAACTCTGCTCTAGGGCTCAATGGGTCCCGAAACATTTCCTAAGTTATATAGAAGCTAAAGTTGATGTCTTATGATAATTGGAAGTGCTCACGAATGTTGGTTTAAGAATAACCATGAAATATTGTTAAGAATAGGTTGAAGGTATTCTACTAAGTGGTGGTTTAAGGAAAACCACAAACCAATCTGGTGGTTTTGGATGACCACAAACCGAATCACGCTAGCTTATTCCAGTTCAATTGATAAGACTTTGAAACTTGAAGCTCGACTGTTAATCGCTGATGTTGTTCCCCCCTGTTAGGTACAAGGTGAGAAGATGCAAATCCTTTCACTGCAAGATGTGTCAATACTCAATTGAAAATTTTACGGTATGAATGAGATATCTTCTTGGCTATTGATGACCATCACCAAGAAGTCATCCACCCATAGTGGTTCTTTCCTCTTGCATATTTCTTGTTGTTAAAACATTCGTTTGAATGATGATTGTGTTTTTCACAATGCTTGCAAGGATGAAGATAAAAAAAATTGATCTTCCATGTGTCCAACTCGATGACAATTTTGGCATTTCATAATATGATCTCAAACTGTAGCAGGTGAATGTAAACTTTCTTGAAGCAATCCATCACTTTGAAACTGGATCAGTTTGGTATAATCTAGATTATGAAAGGTGACATCATTTTCATATCTGATATTGATTCTATGTTTATTGTTCCTAATTGCTTACCAAGGTTTGGTGATTGGATTGGAAAGAGAAGCTTGATATTCATTTGCATTCATATATGAAGCTGGCTCACTAAGTTGCTTCTGTATTGGCTATTGATCTGAATCGACATCATCATCTTCTTCAAAAAGATGGTTGTTATGAAGAATGATTGTTTAGAATGTTGTCAAAGATTATTTCGCTCAAGTGCATCATGAAGAAGCCAAGTTAGAGTTTGAATTAATCCAACTTTGGCTTGTGAAACTTGCAAGCACATTACAACATGCTGCAAAGTTGGTTTGTTAGTAGTGACTATATTTTCCACATAAGAGATGATTAGAGTGTTCAATAAATCTAACAGTTCCTCAACTTGATCCATTTTAAAGAAAAAATTAGACCTCACAGGTTTTCTTGCAAGTCCACCCTTTAACAATTAGACTCAACAATGCAACCAACAAATAGAGGTTTGTGAGCTTCTACCAAAAATGCACCCATTTACAATGTAATTTAATTTCAAAAAGTACAAGTAACTTACAAAAAGATTGTTTGAAAGTATACCTTGATTCTTGGAATTGAATGAGTCTCCTCTCATTCTGCAATGAACCTCCAAATTCAAAAAGTTGATCACTGGAATGAACTGAATATTTTCCCTGAAGTAATGAATGGAAAAACCCTTGTGAAAACTATCAATATATTTAATCATTTTATTAATAGCCTCAATTACACCAAGTGTTAGACTTGTAGAATGTTTCATAGGAAAATATTATGCTTCAAAACCCTATGAATAAAAATATATGAAGATTTCTATAACCAGACATGCATAAACTTTAATATAGGATAGAGTAGCACCTAACTGTCATTACTCAACTACTGCCTCAACGTTATAGTGCAAAAAAATCCTACAAAAATAACATGTTGAATGCACTACTCTAAAATTAGGTAAAGGTAATAAAATTGAAGAATAACATCATCTCCTTTAGAACACAAATCTTCTCCACTCAACTCCGTTATAACTCTTGCAGCTTCGAATATGACCATTTTTTCTTTGTGGCTCAAACAACCCTCTAGGTAGTTATAGAAAGGGAGACACCACTCAATATTTGACTCCATCTATCACCATCTTGTAGCTATTTTTAAGCTCATCAAACCAGTTCTTTGGTTTGCAATTGTTCGTACACTAAGCAAGGTAGAAATGACACATCTATTGGCAGTTACAAATTGCAATATTGATATGGAGAGCCTGATTTAGAGCATAACCACTCTAGTTATTACGATATCGTCCCCCAACTTAACTGAGGAACATTACTACGTAGAATACACATAAAAATAATTTGTTTCTTTCTAATTCATTTCTTGTAGCTTACCAACTACAAATTATGCACAGATTTAACTAGATTTTGATGCCCATAATTAAATGCATCTACATCATTCTAAAGGAACATGTATGCAATTAATAAATCATCTATAACAACACATAAAACCATTCTCATTCATAGAGTAAAATGCATGACCATGAGACTCATAAGAAAACTCAGATAATAGACAAACACTTATCTTTAAATGAAAGTTTGTGCAACCGACTGCTTAGGAAGGACGTTCCACCCAACCATAGACTTCTTGTTCCAAATATCAATAGCAAGTCATCACCAAGTTGGGGCTAGGAATTCATAAAATAAAGGTGCCTCTCGCAGTCCATTCATAGATAAATAACCCATAACCCACTGGTATTTTCCTACAACTATCTCGAAATTCCTCCATCTCTCTTCCTCTTGACCTTCCCAACCCAAGGAATGCACCCCTTCACTGCTCTTAGTCCATTGAGAGTCCCATTCATTTATCAGGGTCTTTATGGCACATGTAACCATAAATCTCTCTATTGGGAACTCAAGGGAGCTCACTGTCAAGAAAACTACCAGGAAAACAACAATAAGCACTTGTTGTTACAGTGCAACACACACAAGAGTTCACTCTTCAGGATTGAAAACCTAGTTCTTCATTTTCCAATTCCAAAATGCTCAAGCATACTCCATAATTTTCCCATCCTCCCTGCTCTATCTCTGGTGCTCTTTTTCCTTGCTCTCTGCTTGTTGTTCATGCAAAACTAAATGTGAAAAAATTGTCTATTCTCCCCCATACAAATTTCCCCTTTTTTCCCAAGACAACTGACTTCTCACTCAGGCCAACGTTGATTGCACTGCAACCCCATGCTTCTAATAACTATGGAAGTGACTTCTACACCCACTCCTGACAAGTATTCAATGATGGACTCTCATACACTCAAACAAAAAATACATGGTTTCCTCAAATGATAATAAAATTCAGAAATATGGATTTGGATTAATACCCATAAGCCATTCTCCCTTGGGCCCCTCTTAGAAACTTCCAGACATTACCTCTCTCTTTTGGATTAATCAACCCCCATCTCTATCCATATTCCAATTACTACATTACTACTACATTACAATTACTACATTGTTGAAAACAAGAAAAGAGTGTGCGGATCATTTGATGAAGCAAATCATGATCTCTTACTAGCATAAATAACTAAATGACCTCTTTGGATAGAAACCATGGGGTTTGCGAATAGTTCCAAATCCTTTTCAAGCAGCAACAAAATCAAGAGGTCGTTGAGATGGTCGAGTGGGCACCATATTACGATATCATAGAGTGAGTGTCACTACCAATGCGGCACCTCGGCAACAATCAATGGAGGAAGAAAGGAATTAGAGTGATGTTTGGACTATTGTGAGTAGTCAAACTGCAACCTTCATTTGTAAATTGTAAATTTTTGTCTCCATTTATAAATTGCAACCTTCATAGGAAATGAAACCTACATCTCTTCTTGTCATTGCTCTTCTTGTCATTGCTCCTTCGTAGGTAATGAACCCTACACAATTCCCAAAACCGACACACTCCAACATCCAAGGAACAATCGACCGAGCAACGTGGGTTTGAGCAAGGAATAGTCGATGGGGCATGAGCACTGTGACAATCACTTGCAGCAAGAAAGGAACAG
>CBVK0100393178.1:0-41753 GCA_900067695.1 Picea abies | reverse complement strand
CATCGTGCAGCAGCGAAAGGAGGCCAATGTGGAAGGTTTTCATTATTCTATTTTGTGCCATTGATTCTAAACTAAATGGTAGAGTC
The DNA here is from genome assembly GCA_900067695.1 of Picea abies. NCBI lineage: Eukaryota > Viridiplantae > Streptophyta > Pinopsida > Pinales > Pinaceae > Picea > Picea abies. Next base: position 41,667 of record CBVK0100393178.1, on the reverse strand, counting down.
ATATTTTTGATGGATGAGAAGCTTCTGTTTTAAAGCTTTCTGTCTGCATGCTTTTCCTTCATATTTCAATTGTATTTACCGAATTTTATATTTTTTTCTCGATGTATTTATGTTTTTAAACGTTTGTATTTAGGTTTAAGCAGATTATTTAAACGTATTATTTTAAGCTTACTATTATGACAAGTACTATCCACTACGTGGTTAATCCGTTTTGGTTAATCTCTGGGTGAGAAATCATCTAGTAGATGACTAGTCTTTCTATGTCCAAATCATTTAGTCAAATGTTTTCCTTTAATTACCTCTTCTAGCAAGAAGACATCATATAAATTCCCTACAAAGAAAATGTGAATTTTTCCCATCTCTACCTTGTTTCTCTTCTCTTCTCTTCTTACCCTAGATTAAGCGACCATCTTACCCAACAATAACAAAAATATTTAACAATTCTTCTAATCGATGATTTCCACAATAGGATACAGCCAACTTCACCCAACGGCCTAAGATGAAGGTTCTAAAGGATGAGAATCAGCAAGAAGCACCGTAAAGGGTAAACTAGACACAGAAGCATTAAAGCATTGTAGACACCAGCACTAGTCGCCGTTCAAAATTTATTTTCATGAAAAATGACAGGTTAATACATATTATAGGGATAAATCCTTACCTTTTTTCCAGAACGTACTTCCGAATCTTACATTCTTCCAGACTTTATATTTTTTTGGGTTGCGGAATCGTACAAAGTAAAATGATGTTATTTTTAACTTTCGATTTATATTTCATATGGTTCCATGGTCTAGTGGTGAGGACATTGGACTCTGAATCCAATAACCCGAGTTCAAATCTCGGTGGAACCTATATTAACAGTTTTCTGTATCTTGCTTTTGTATTTCAATGCGAAATGAAGTATTATTTCAGCATCATCACGGAACCTGCGTTAACAGTTTTCTTTAACTTGCTTTATATTTCGATGCGGAATGAAGTATTATTTCAGCATCATCCGAGTCCAGGTTCGAAACTCGTCGCCTCTCCAGAGGAGTGAGACTTTGAGCAGAGAAGTTCAGGGACCAACAAAATTAAAATTAACTAACAGTGATGTGTTTTGATGTTTGTGTGTTGTTGGCGAGGAAATCAAACTTTAAATCCAATAGCCGGAGACTAAATCTTAGTAAAACAATGGGTTTACAAGATGAGTAAAGGAAACAAGGCTGCATGGTAGTGGAGTCCCTGCCAGGATGGGATGGGAGTAAATGCGACCTAGTACATTAACAGTGATGTGTTTTGATGTTTGTGTGTTATTAGCGAGGAAATCAAACTTTAAATCCAATAGGCGGAGACTAAATCTTAGTAAAACAATGGGTTTACAAAATGAGTAAAGGAAACAAGGCTGCATGGCAGTGGAGTCCCTGCCAGGGTGGGATGGGAGTAAATGCGACCTAGTACAGACACGTGGCTAGAAAGTTGACGCTCTTCCGATCTCACTGCGACCTAGTACAGACACATGGCTAGAAAGTTGAAATACATTGAAATACTTTTATACATAGGAAATATGTACTTTTGTAATAGATCGTGGATTGGCAATATACAAAAAGCACCGACAGTTCCGCGATACAGAAATTGGGCCTCTGATGTTTTCTGCGATACAGAAATGGAGGAGTGTAGTTGTGGACTATAGAAATTCATCACAAATAAAAAAATTATACATACAAAATATGTACTTGTATAAAGTAGATATTTAGTTTTATACATACGAAATTTATACTTTTATAAAGTATGGAAAAGAGATTTTATAGAGGATGCAGGGAGCCCTCATTGCATACTTAGCCAGTTTTTGGATCGCAGGTTCTCGGGCTAGCGGGTTCAAAATTGACCCTCTGATGTTCTGTGGCCTACAAATAGCACCGACAGCTCCGTGATAAACAAAATGACAGGTGGAGTTTAGTTTGCTTTAAAACTAAGGCTTTTCTTGGACAGAAAGATATAGCATTGTCGAATTAGTTTTCTTTGCACATGTTTTATAAACAATGCAGGGAATGGTCATTCCATCCTTCGTCAGTTTTTGGATCGCGAGGATTGTCTAATCAGTTTTCTTTGTAATTTATCAAAAATTAATAATGTCTATTACATGTTTCTGGAAATTGGCGGGTTCAAAATTGAGTCTCTGATGTTCTGTGGCCTACAAATAGCACCGATAGTTCCGCGATATACAAAATGACAGGCGGAGTTGCAGAATATAGAAATTTACAAAAAATTAATGTCTATTATACAATAAAATAATAATAACGTTTCCCGAATTAGCTTGCTTTAAAACTAAGGCTTTTCTTGGACAAAAAAGATATAGCGTTGTCGAATCAGTTTTCTTTGTACACGTTTTATAGAGCATGTAGGGAGGGATCATTCCATACTTCGTCAGTTTTTTGATCACACGTTCTCAGGCTGGTGGTTTTAAAAATGGGTCTCTGTTGTTCCGTTCCCTACAAACAGCATCGAGAGTTCCGCGATATACAAATTGAGAAGCGGCATTGCGAACTATACAATACAAACTTATTATAAAATAAATAATGTCTGTTACATATCTCTAGAAATTACATCAACATTTAAAACATTAGCATCATTGAAGACCAAAAAATTAGCATACAATAGGAGACAAGAAATGTAGCATATCCGAATTAGTTTTATTTGGAACAAAGAAGAAAGGTTCCTGGAAACCCAAAATTTAGTATACAATAAGGGCATTGTCGAATCCATTTTCTTTGGAATTTATAAAAAAATAATAATGTTTGTTACATGTTTCTGGAAATTTAAATGTGTTTGTCATATAGACTGGGATTGGGGCTCCCGTGGACCATAAAAAGAAATAAGTACAAGAATTAAGAACATTGAAAGAAGTGCGCAACGGTAGAGAGGAAGACCTGAAAAGAAGAAATTGGAAGTTAAGAGTGTTTGGTTACAATTTTCTATTGAAAGAGGACATAAGTGGATTGATAAAGAAGAGAAGATGACAACATAGACTTAAACTGGATTTTGATAAACAAAACAAGATGGCAGTATAAACTTACTATGAAGCCGATGTTTTTTTGTTGCTATCGTCGATGGGCATGGTAGTCTTGTTGACCGGTTCTTGCCCTTCCTGGACGAGGCCGTCCATTCTCTCTTGGAACCATTCTTCGATATAGCTTTTCATGGGGGTTGTGTTGGTTTCATCCCGGATTTCTATGTTGTAAAGTTCGTTTTCTAATTTCCTTAGATCCATTGAAATGCTATGCAGAGTCTGTTCAATTTCTTCATTGTGTGAGGCATAGTCCAGTACCCAGCACTCATGCTCATCTAGACGATGTTCAAGTATGCTGTAAAAAATTTCGAAAGACAACCCCTTTAAAATATCAACTTGTTCCTTGAAGGCTTCTTTCATGACCAACAAGGATTTGAGAATCAAGTTAGGATCTTGAACCTCGTTGGTAGTTCCGGCTAAGTCCATCTGGAGCAGGCTTGTGAATAAATCTTCCTTTTTTGATATGACTTGACAATGAGCTGCAGGTTGTCAACTTTCTTTTGCTAGCATGCTTTTAATTTTTTGGTGCATTTTGGCAAGGGGAGTTTCTCCTGTCTTCTTTTCAGTTCCGATGTGTTGTCGACATATTTGGCAAAAGGGGCTAGTACCTGATCACAGAAAAACTGTTCATTTTTTAAATTCGTCTCCAATTGTTCCAACAAACCATTGGCCTTCTTTCCGAAGGAAACTAAATTTTGCAATGTTTCCCAGGCTTTAGTAAGTACCTGCATTCTTTTGTTGATGTTATTCTCTACAAGGGATCTAGAGCATGCAAGGAGGGTAGAGGATACTTTCATCTTCACTGCAGTGGTAGCAGGCACGATTTTTGCCAAAGGACTGGCAAATTCTGGAGTTGCAAGGAAAGTCTACTCAAATTCGTTGAGGCATTGTTTCATATTGGCATTTTCTGTCTCAATTCCTCGAATGGAATCACAAAGAATGTCATTGGTTCCCTAGTGAAATTGGCAGATTTGGGATGACAACATTTCGCTAAAGTTAATCTCTGCGCGAGATTTTCCTTTCCTATTTGTTACATATCTCTTTTTAATGACCGACTTTTAGATTGGTTGTCAAAAATAATGCTCTGGATTACGAAGGATTCATCTATGTCAAAAAAGTTGGTGTCTAATATTTCCACCATGGACGACCCAATTTTTTGCATGTGCTTATCTTCAATTTCAAGTTGCAATTTTCCACTTTCAATTTGGGGTTCCTCCACCTGCCCTGTATTGTTTTTTCTCTTCTTCGCCAGTGGAATTTTGTGAGAACTATCAATATTTATGTGAGGAGGGTTCTTATCTCCTCCTCCGTTTGAAGATTTCTAGGTTGCTTTCTTACTGGGGTGGACCATCGAAGCGATGCTCTATGATGTCATGCTCTTGGGAGTGCTGGTAGGGGATTGGGTACTCTTCTCACCGGATACTTTTCCATGTTGTATGTACAATTCAGTGGATAGGATTGTTGTCGACACTGTTCCTATCTTGGGTCAGGTGTGTATGGATAAAAGATGTGTTAAAGCCAACATCCAGTAAATGTTCTCAAAAAATGCCATTAGGGTCAAACCCTTTTAGCCTTTCAATGTACATTAGGTACAATTTCTTGAAATGGGCGGAAAACTCATCAATCTTGTTGTTGTTTCTGCACACGAAGTCTCCGACTTTCCAGGGCAGAGGAATGAACTGTTTTTTTTTCTTGTCATGGAAAAAATGCAACCAGTGGTTGTATTGCCTTGCTATTTCTGCAACAAACATCTTGTCCATGATGTGGCATGGAAGGAAGACAGGATTTTCCTTAGAGCCAAAGACCATGAAGAAACTATGATTTTCCTATTTCTCAAGTGTGCCCTTCCTAGTCAAAAACTTGGTTGCCTGGCCAGACATCCGCGGAGCATCCTTGCCTAATAGTAAATCTTTGAAAACTGAGACAAAGCCATTAAAAACTTCATAAAAACAATGGGAGGCCTTGTGTCTCCACAGTGCCTCATGCCAGAATGTTACTGGGTCGAATCCACAGTTTATTTTATTGGAAAGAGAAAGTTTTGGAAACGGACAACAATACACAATTGTGAAAATCAAGTAGGATGACATATAAAATTGATTCGATTCTTTGAATCGTGACAACTGGGAGTAGAGCTCAATCGAAATTAGCTTCCCCCAATCGAAAATGTATTTTTCCTTAACTGTGAAATACAAAATATAAATTATTATATGGGAGATGCTTGTTATGGATGTCTGTCCCGTTATTCTTGTAACCAACCAAGCAATTTCTCGGAATGTATTTCTAAATGAACTTACCTGCAGCCTTGTGATATCTTCAGGAACTGTTGTTGGGTCTTCAAGGAAGTCCACTAAGATGTACAACCCATTATGATGTTCTTCTAGAAACTGTTTGCAGTCTTGTTCTCTGAACTTTAATGTTGGGTTCGACAATTTTAACATCTCGCGGAAGAGTCGAGGCGACAAAGAAACAAGAGAATGGTCGCGTAGTGGAATAATTCTTTGGCCTAGAATATATTTTTCGGCACACCAAGAGACCACCTCCTTAGAGTCAAAAACCTCAGGAACGCAACCTGCACGAGCGATTCCAGAGGTCCAAATCACTTTGTTTTGTGCAGAACGAGATGAATAGTAAAAGTATGCCCTGGACCACTGAAAGCTCTGGTCCTCTTGTGCGAACATATTTACTGTATCTCCACAAAACTGTTGTCGACCTGGTGCCATAAGTCTACAAGAACGTTTATTTATTCCAACCGATGAATGAAATGAAAAGTTGGAAGGGATAATATAACCCTGCACAAATTTTGGTCAAAAGCGTGTGAATGGGAGATGTCCTCGAGACTTTCATTGATTAATGACAATTTGGATGGTTTTTGCATGATGCGTTGTTAACATTAAAGAATACTAATTTTATACATAGAAATGCCAACACGTTGGATATTGCAATGAGCGATTAAGCATTGTAGATTTCTTGAGCGGCCCAACATGAGGATGTGTGTTGGAGATGAACAATCGGAAGGGAAAAAATAACTCTCTGCACATCTTGGTTTAATGCATAATAATGGGAGATATCCTCGAGCTTTTCGGCCATTAATGAAAATGTTGAGGTTTCCTGCATGATCATCTGTTAGCATGAAAGGTTTCTAATCGCATAGTAAGAAAGTACGGAGGTCGCGGGCAGGGGAAAAAAGACAGCTATAAAATAGGGTTACAACGTACAAGCGTTGAGGGTGAGGGCGCGAGGGTCAAATTGTATGTCTCGGAACTTTTTGAGTGCAATACACGTAACAACGAAGAGGATATGGTATGATAGCTGCAAGCACAGGAAGTTAGTGGGGATGGAAGGCAGCGAGAGATACTTTGAAACATTTGTAAGCAGTGGTAGAGTGACCATGCTAGAATTGTAGATTTCGTGAGCCCAGCAACAGGAGAATCCAAAACAGGTTGAGAAGGTGTTTGCAAAGGAGGCAAGGTTCGTACCTTCTAATTGTATCACTCTGAACATTTGAATGCATAATCTGTAACACGGAAGAGCGGACGATGTCGGAATCCGGTAGTCAATTTGTATATTGTGGAGAGTGCAATCCCAACTGTTTCGTACCTTTGTGTCCAGTTGTCGGTACTAAGAGCTAATTTAGTATTCAAAATAATTTTTTAGTTACTGTTAGATAGTTCATAGGGACTAGCATCAGTAAACAATGGCAATCTCCACCCTGCCAGTCCTGCATTCTGTGTGTTAATTTGTATATCGCAGAACTGGGAGCGTTGTTTGGAGGACACGAAACAATGGAAGTGCAATGTTGAGTCAGCCACTCCGCAGGTTCGCTTGTCAATTTGTATATCGTGGAACCATGGGTGCTATTTTTAGGCCATGGAACAATGGAGGTCCAAGTTTGAGCCTGCCCACCCGAGAACCCGCGATCCAAAATGTCACTAGATATCGAATGCGGAATTTGTACATGCTCTATAAAATATCATGGGAATTAGTACATGCTCTACAAGATATCATGTGCATACTTTATAGTCCCATAATACATGGGAAGAAAAAAAAGGGAAAAAGAATGGAGTAGTTAGCAGTCAGATTGTAGATCATGGAAATTTAGAGTGGAATATGTATATAACGGAAAAACATCGAAAGCATCGAAAGAAACATCGGTCGGTCGGATTCGTTGTCTGATTATATAGATGGAGATAAACATATGTCAACCCACCAACACTGGAGCTGCATATTTCCTGAACCAGGAAACAGGAGGATCCAAAACAGGCTGAGAAAGTGTCTGCAAAGGAGGCGAGGCCCAAACCTTCTAATTGTATCACTCTGAACATTGGAATGCATAAACCGTAACATGGAAGAGCAAACGATGTTGGAATCAAGTAGTTAATTTGTATATTACGGAGAGTGCAATCCCAAATGATTCGTAACTCTATGTCCATTTGTCACTACTAAGAGCTATTTTAGTATTCAAAATAATTTTTTAGATACTTTTATACAGGGAAAAAATAAAAACTAAAATAAATTTTTAGATACTGTTAGATACTGCATAGGGATTAGCATCCGTAAACAATGGCAATCTCCACCCCACTAGTCCTGCACTTCGTTCGTCAATTTCTATATTGCGAAACTGGAAGCGTTGTTTGGAGGACACAGAACAATAGTAGTGTAATGTTGAGCTAGCCAGTCCGCAGGTGCGCTTGTCAATTTGTATATCGCGGAACTCGGGGTGCTATTTGTAGGGAACAGAACAATGGAGGTCCAATTTTGAGCCCGCTCGCCTGACCAAGAACCCGCAATCCAAAATGTCTCTAGGTATGGAATGTGGAATTTGTACATGTTCTATAAAATATCATGTCCATATTTTATAGTCCCATAATACACAGGAAGAAAATAAAGGAAAAAGGACAGAGAAGTTCGCAAAGGAATTCTAGATAATACACGGGAAAAAGAGAAGGGAAAAAGAACCAAGTATCTCGTAGAAGAACATCTAGTGTTTGCTTATTAATGTGAATGCTTGCGAATGCCTACTGAGTTCTCACCAGTTAATGCATAAAGTGCAGATCACAGAAGTATCTTTCGTACCACTGTGTCTACTTGCCACTAGTAAGAGCATTGCTGATGTATATGAGGAAGGACGCGAAGTTGTTGGGGATGGAAAGCAGCAAAAAATACTTTGAACGAACTTAATGTATACAAGTAACCTGTGGTGGAATTGTAGATCATGGATGTTTTGAGTGCAAGATGTATATAGTGGAACGATAAGCAGCTCATTTCGCAAGCGACATCCCCGCAGCGACGGGCATAAAATTGGCTAAGTATTAAAAGGAACAGCGGTCGGTCGGATCCATCATGCGAGGATATATATGGAGATGTTAAGGCATGAATTACAGATCACAGAAGTATCTTTCGTACCACTGTGTCCACTTGTCACTGGTAAGACCATTGTTAATGTATGTCAGGAAGGATGCGAAATTGCTAGGTATGCATATCAGCAACAGATACTCTGAACGAAGTTAATGTATATGAGGAACCCGCGGTAGAATTGTAGATCACATATGTTTTCAGTGCAAGGTGTATATAGCGGAACAATAAGCAGCTGGGCTCGCAAGCGTCGGCCCCGCCGTAGCAGGCATAAAATTGGCTAAGTATGGAATGGAACAGCGGTCGGTCGGATCCGTCTTGCGAGGATATAGATGGAGATGAAGACATGTCAGCCTGCCGTACATAGAAAGATGACTAAGTATAAAACCATAAAGCCATAATGAATGGGAAAAACAAAATGGGAAAAGAGATAAGTATCTGAGAGTCGGGAAAACCTTTTTTTTTCGTTTATTAATGGCAATGTTTTCAAACCTCTGTTGGCTTCTCACTAGTAAAAGAATTAAGTGCACATCACTGAAGTTCTTTGCCTGCAACATGTATATGACAAAACATGGGACATAGGTGTTGGATACTGCGAACCCGGGGCCTAGTGTCCAGATAACTGGCTAAGTATTGGCCAAGACGAAGTTTTGATATCTATTTCAATAGTATTCATACTAGTCTATCAATGGAGAAAGTTTTCATATTTATCTGAATAGTATTCATACTAATATATATTAATGGATTGTTTCTGTTTCAAATTCAAATGATCTCCCAATTTGAAAGATGCTCTTCGGCTCGCAAATTTTGTTGAAACCAGGAAAATTTTGACTACAAGATGTACATAGCGCAACAAGAAACATGAATTTGCATTGTGGTCTCAATGACATAAATTACTTATCATCTATTCATCTTGTATTCATTGCAATGACATCAGCAAATGACGGCTCTCCATAAACATCAATATCTAAATTAAATTAAAGGCAATCAAAATTTGTTGTGACTTTAAGTAATTAAAGCATAAATTGCAAACTACGGAAGTTCCTAGGCTACAAGATGTATATGACAGAACACTTGACATATTTGTTTAATACCACAAACCCAAACATAATTTTCTAAGATTTGCCAAAGAGGAATTTTTTTGTATTTTTTTCAATAGTACTAATATACTAATATATGCACGGATATTATCAAATAGAACAAGTTGCAATTCATCCAACATACCTCACAGGAACATTGTGTCAACAATTCAGCTGCCTTGTTGTAACTCATGAATTCATTCCATTTACGGAACCCAAAGAATGGGAGCAGAATGGGTCCTCCAATTTCTTTCTTTAAATACAGAGTCAGTGTCACATAAGTATGGCCTATGAAAAAGTATTTTTAAATGTAAAATGTAAAGAAAAAACAGACCAGGTTTTATTTAGATTGAAGTAGTGAGCAGCATAAACAAAAGCTTGTCCTTCATGTTTAACGACACAGGGGAAGAAGGTACAAAATACAATTAAAACAAATACCAAAAATTGGAAAATACTATTAAGAAATAAACCGAAATTATTCTATATTCAAATAAGATGTGTTACAAAATACAGTTGAGGCTATTTGTGACAACGATTGTGATTTCGCCTGCCGTCGACCGATTAAATATATGTACATAGATGAAGCTTCTTCACACTTTTCTTGACGTTCAAACTCTTTATTTGTAAAAAATGAGTTGAATATCAATTTTGGGTTTTGTACTTAATCAGTGCTGCGAAGTACATCTATCCCAGTTTTTTGAATCCCTTCTTTCTTCCAAATATGGCCTGCTTGCAATGGCTGCTTATTCAACATTCCATTCTTTGTCAAGTATTAATTTCCTTCTGTCGTCGAAAATTTGGGGTTTAAGGTGTTTTCTTTGCAATGTTCCTGAGCCTTCACATCTGAGACAATTTAGAAATGTGATTCAGACCGATTTCAAAGTGAATGGAGTCGTTTTATGTCACAACAGTTAGGGCAGGGGGGGGAAATTCAAGTATATAGTGACCGGTATTCTCCTTGTATTCGATCGTCTGTTTGGTTGAGAAGCCTGCCTGAGGATTTGTATGTGGAACTTCTTTGCTTTATTACAGTAAATTGGAAAAAACGTCCAACCTAGATGCAAAATGAAAATCCGTTGAGGTACATAACTTCTTTGGGTAGCTGAGGTGTGGCAAGTGCATCAAATGCATCAGAATATATTTTTCCTCATAGCGGGGGAGGTATGGCGGCCCACATAAAGGTCTGGAATGTTCGGAGGTGACGCCTAATATGTGGAATCTGCAACTACATCCAGAGGAAACCGAACAAACTTTGACAAAGAACATCGCTTTATGTCAAGTCGACTACCAGAGCCACATGCAGGTCATCAAAGTATGAAACATAAACTCTTGTAGTGATAATATGTCGTTTTATCCATCCATACAGATTCTGTTACCAGCCTTCGAGGAAGACAAATACTTATTCGATCTCTACAATTCGATACAGTGGCCAAATATGTGTTGTTGGAAGAAGCCATATACTTAAACGAAGAACTATCTTGCAGGTGAATTAAAAATCCATTACAATTCCCAGCAATAAAACAAAGAAGTTCAACAAACAAATTTCCAGGCATCCTTTTAAACCAACCAAAGCATCGAACACAGGGAGAAAACCAAACATACTTGTTCTTTTTTTTTCGTCCTCTCTGGGTTTCTCTTGTATAACATATTTTTTTTTTACTCAAAGCTCACGTCACATAAAACTAGTCTCTCTTCTTTCATCTACCCCTCGATCGCATCTCTAAGTTGTCTTACATGTCCATGACCAGGAACATTAAAACGAAGGCACCCTAAAGCGCAACTCTTTGATGATAGAGAGAAATGGAAATAAGTATTTAAAAGCAAGGATGGATGGTATTCCGTACATTTTGTGTTGATTCCTTTTAATGACAGGTGTTCTTGATATTTCCAGTTATTAATGCCAATCTTTTTGAATATGTACACTGAATAGTGACTAGCAACACGTATTAAAATTCCCATATCCAAGTAGATTCTCAAATCTGACATCTAAGATATGCACAATATTAAAGATGGACATGACGTGAAGGCCTCTATAGGTCACATGTTCGTGAACTATGCTGAAGATTTTAAGGAAACTAAAATTGTACAAGCAAAAAAATAAAATAAAAAGTATTTTCGCCGATTCAAAATGCAGGCAAAAAGAAATTACTAGGTCCCATAATATTCGGCTGTCTATTCATTTTAATGGTAGATGTCCTTGAGCTTTCCAGTTATTAAATCCCATCATTTCAAAATGCACAATATTAAAGAGGGACATGACGTGAAGGCCTCTGTGGGAGACAAGTTCGTGAACTATGCTGAAAATTTTAAGAAAACTAAAACTGCAGAAGCAAAAAAAAAATAAAAAAATCACAAATTCAAAATGTTGGCAAAAAGGCGCTTTTATAGGTAAGGCACTTTAGTACTCAATGTTCTTCAAATTCAATGACATTTTTATTTTTTGAGTAAAGGGGAAAAGACATCTGACAACCTAGAAGGAAGGTCATATATGATGGACAACTCATTGGCAGAAGCCATAGAGAGAATGTGAATTGAGTATCTAATAACCACGGAACTACGTTGTGTTTGAGTCTTCAGCTTTCCCTGCCTGTTCAAAATAAAAAACAAGGAAGGGTTGAATATTAGCCTATCAATTTATTTTAATGGGAAATGTCCTCGAGCTTTCCAGTTATTAAAGCCCATCTTTTCGAACCTGTCTGGTCGATTCTGACTTTTGAAAGCATATTTAATGTATATTGGGAAGCGTTGAATGTAGCAGGGATGGAGCCCTATGTAACAAACGTTACTACTATTTTTTAGTTTTTTTCAACGAGCGTATGTAGAACGTACGTAAAGAAAAGTAATTCGAGAATGTTATTTTTTTTGCACATGAGCCCTTGAAATTCAAATAGTCTGCAAGTCCGACTGTCTATTTGTATATCGCGAAACTATCTGTGCTATTTGTAGGACACGGAACAACAGTGGCCGAAGTTAGAGCCCGCCAGCCTGAGAACCCATGATCCAAAAAATGCTTACTATTTTTTTTTGTGTTTTTTTGTCCACCAGGGTATGTAAAACGACGTATGTAAAGTAAACTATTTCAACAATGCTAATTTTTTTGGACATGACGGCTTTCAAATTCAAATAGTCTGCATGTTCGATGGTCATTTTGTATATCGGGGAACTCTCCAATTCTTAATTTTCAGTCGCCCACCCCGAGAACCCGCGATGCAAAAAATGGCTAAGTATGGGATGAGGGCTCCGTGCATGCTTTATATATCTACTTTACAAAATGACATATTTCCTATGTTTAATTTATGTTGTCCAGGAAACCTATAATTTGATAAATTTCAAAGTCTTCTGTCTAGGAGCCCTTCCTTTAAAGAAAACTAATTTGGAAATGCTAATGTATACACCATAGTTTGATACCACCTATCCACCAAGCCGCGACCATAAAACTGGCTAAGTATGCAACCGAACGACAACCGATCGGAATGATCGCGGAACTCTCCATGCTATTTGCAGGGCACGGAAGAACATAAGCCCAATTTTCATCCCACCACCCCGAGAACCTGTGATCATTAACCTATGTTGTTTAGGAAACCTATAACTTCATAAATTGCATTCTCTTCTGTCCAGGAAGCTTTTTTTTGAAGAAAATTAATTTGGGAAAGCTAATGTATAGACCACACACGACCTGTCATAGGATGCAACTGAACTACAGTCACTTGGAATGACCACGGAAGCGCGAGAAATTAGAGTCAACTTCAGTTTACAACAGGAAAGTAAAAGGGAGAGAAGAGATATATCTCCCACACAAAAAAAGGCAATTTCATAACTATGAAACCGTAGTAACACAAAATCCATGGAAAAAGCATCGACAGTTATGAAATATATTTTGAGCTCGACAAAATCTACTTCAAATCATAACAGATGCAATTGACATCGTCTGCAATTCTTTGCTCTGTTATTTTATCTTAATAAGCCCAATTTTCAGCCCGCCAGCCCTAGAATCCGCAATCATTAGCCTATGCTGTCCAAGAAACCTATAATTTCATAAATTGCATTCTCTTCTGTCCAAGAGGCCTTCTTTTAAAGAAAACTAATTCGGCAAAGCTAATGTATACACTGAACACGACCTGTCATAGTTCGATAGAACCTATTCGCGAAGCCGCGTCCATAAAACTTGGTAAGTACGCAACCGAACGACGGTTGCTTGGAATGACCACAGAAACGCGACAAACTAAAGTCAACCGCATTTTACAACAAGAAAGTAAAAGGATGAGAACATCTATATCTCCCACACAGCAAAAGGCACTCTCATAACTATGAAACCATAGTAACACAGAATCCATGGAAAACGCATCGATAGCTATGAAATATATTTTCAGGCCGACAAACTATGTTTCAATGCGTAACAGATGCAATTTACATCGCCTGCAATTCTTTAGTCTGTTATTTTATCTTAATAGTATTCTATGCAAACCGAAGTGCAAAAAAATGTAACCATAGATCCAACCATAGATGCAACATTCCAACATTGCAAACCCTGGGTTAACAAGAAAAAGCACCAAATAAGAACCCAAGCAAAAAGCACCAAAAGGCCCAAGTGCAGGCACAGGACCGGAACCCTACAAATTCGAATCAAGCAACAATAAACAACATACAACGAAGAAAGGAACAAGCAGCAACCAGCCCCCCAGGAATGAGGCTCTTCCAATCGCGACTACAGAAACCCAAATGTGCAAACTGCAACAACACGAACAGGAAAGCAGGAACAACGAGAACATGCAAATAAGAAATCAGTGCCATGAAAAAAGAAAGCATGGACCAGTGAACCAACAATGCCCCTGAAGCATATAAATTTAAAAAACAAAAGAAACTGTCTTGTAACAAGCCTGTTAAGTAACCATTCAACACTACCAAGCCTGTTAGGTAAACATTTAAGTCTGTCAGAAATGCACTGTAAACATTTAAGAAAAAAATTCAATGTGGCAGGTCTGTGGCATATCCCAAATAAATTCATATATTTTTTGTAACAATAGTTCGAACACCAGAGAATGTATTGCAAAACCATACTTTGGATATGCCACCATATCAAACATTGCCATAAATTTATCTAGCATAAAATGCTAAACCAAACATTCGAATTAATGGTAGCATTAATCCACATTCGACGAATGCATAACAAAATTTATGATTCAAAAATGACCATATACTACCAAATACTTTGGAAATGCAAACATATTTTACATTGGGAATAGCGAAGGCGGCAATAAGACCTTCAATCCTTTGTCCAATCAGATCTTGACAAACAGGATACTTTTTATTATATAAAAATTGATGTTTTCACTTCCCGTGTTCCAATAATAGACAATAGGCAAATATTTCTGGTCAACGCACAAGATAATGCCAGGTCAACGATTTATCGATTACTATAGTCCCTCTATGCCTACAACAGGGACTAATAAGGAATAGAGGAGCTTTTGCATCAAAGTGAATCGCCTGATTACTTAAAAGACTTTGATGTTGGCGTGTCTTCAGGCATAGTACCTTATGAATATGATTCTGCTACAACAAAGGTTTATTTGGTTGTGCCAGGGTGACTTGTGACAATACTAAGACTACTTACATACTTCAATACATTGAGTTTCTCTGAATTTATAATGCAAAGCTTTACTATGAATTGATAGATTTCATCGATGTAATTTTAGATGGTTAATTTTTTGTATTGGGGTATTTTCTTTACCATGAGTTGATAGATTTCATCGATGTAGTTTTAGATGGTTATTTTTTTGTAATAATACTTAAAATAATAAAATAAGATATGAATTTTCAAAGATAAAGAAAGAAAACTATTTTTTTTAATTGTATTTTCTACTTAACTCTTGATAGGTTTACTCAAATTTCTAGTGTAGGCAGTTGTTGAATGTGGAATAAAATTTTGTATCTAATGAGTACTGGCTATGGATACTTTTGATAGTCCCATAGTGACATAAATAAGAAATACATTAAAAATACATGTTTCTTTATCTCACTATGTGTCTAACAAAAGTATGTAGAGTGGGTACTCCTTGGATACAAAATCTAATTCCACATCCAATAAGCGCTTGCACTTGACATTTAAGTAAACATATCAAGAAATAAGTAAAAAAATCCATTAAAAAAAGTAGTTTTTCTTCTTTTTCCTCTAAAAATATTTACTGTTATGGTTGACACCGTCATCTTGAATTCTAATGGCTCTTTTAAAGTTGATTTTGATAGAATATTTTTTGCTTTGAGACCCATTTTTTACCTCGAAGTTCCCCTAACGTGTCATCACTTGTAAAATTGATACTCGTGCTTAGGAGGATAGAAGGTCTCTTTTACTATTGCAACAACGTTTTCCCATGTGTTAATTGGGAGTTTCTTATCTATAATGTATTATTCATTGAGATTATCCCACCAACAATGTGTTATAGTATATATCTTAAATGTAGCAAAGGTGACCTTTTCACTATCAGTGAAATGACTCACGGTGAAGTAGGATTCAAGTTGCTAAATCCAAAGGTCTATTACATCCACATTGACCTTTGTTTTGTTTGCATGTTTTCTTGGAACTAGCTAGCCCTCTTCTTACTCCTCCAACTCAACAATCAATCTTGTAAGATTCTTCAAAGAGTGCATCATAGGTTCTTCTTTTCTTTTTTCTTCAAAACCATGGATGCATTATTCATTTCTTGTGTGCTTAATAGAGTAAAACCCATGTTTATGTGTTGTCTATCATCAATACACCAATATACTAATGTGGTAATGAGTAGTACACTCCATACCAAAATTCTCGTCAACATGAAGAGTAGTTGTACTTTTGAAGAGAATTAAATGCAAACAAGAGGCTCCAAACTCTTGTAGAGAGTAGAGCCACTTGAGAAAGGATATGAAACAAAGAGAAGCAACAAAAAAGTAAGGGGAGAAAGGAAAATAATTTTTTCTAGTTAGAGGGTTAATGAAATTATGTTTAATGATTGTTTTTTTCATTATATTTTTAGGGTGGAGGGAATTTAGGCTAGCCTTTTGAGATGCTTCGGGTACACACGTTAGCATATCAGACCAGATTCCTAGTATCATCCAAATGAGGCCTTGGGACCATAGAGCCCAACTAAGGTCGAGGGGATCAAAGTGTTGAACATCAAGAGTCTGATAAGATGATGAGGGTTATACACTCCCATGGAGTTGTAATGTTGGAATTTTTAAGCCTCGGCTTGATCGTCTGGTTGGAGTTGTGGAGGGAGTTTCGCACTAGCCTTTTGAGATGCATGGGGCACACAGGTCAACATACCAAACCAAATTCCTAGGGGGAAATAGTATCATCCAAATGAGGCTTAGGGCTTGAAATCCCAACTAGGCTAGGAGGGCCAAAGAGTCTGGATGCCTTTAAGGTCACAAAGGTGTCTATAGTTAGACTTGTACTCCCCTAGAGCTATGATAGTTGACCTTGAATGCATGTTATAATCACACAACCAATATAGGGTCACTTGTTATATGGTAGTATAGGGACACATGACATGGCACGCAAGACCATTCTTGGGGGGGGCAAGGAAGTAAACTTTGTGGTTGTGAATGATATGATTTAGAAGAGTGTGGTATAGAAGTGATTGATTTGATTAATGCGTGATTGTAAGTGTTTATTGCATATTAGGCATCCAAGAAGTATTATCAAGAGCACACAACTCTATTAGGATGTTATATTTGTTAATAGTGTAGGTGGGAGATTTACTCGTGATGGCCACATGATTAAATCTCTCACCCACACAATAGTACTAGTTATCTAGGTGCATATAATTGTGTGATGGTTGTGCATATCATATAGTACCTTGTACAAGAACAAGTAAAATACGATGCAAATTTGGGATAAAGTTTCTTAAAGGGGGGAGGGTAGGTAGTTGTACGTAATGTCGTAACTCTGATAATACATTTTACCTAGATGTATAAATATATTATAAGGCACACACTAAATTAATTTAGTTATTGTGAAATATGAAAATCAATAAAAGGTGCACTAACTAATTAAGACGTAATTAAACAAGGGGGATTAGTGCATGCAAGAATCTTTGCATGGATGAGAAGTGGAGTCATTAGTTATTGTGAAATATGAAAATCAATAAAAGGTGCACTAACTAATTAAGACATAATTAAACAAGGGGGATTAGTGCATGCAAGAATCTTTGCATGGATGAGAAGTGGAGTCATCCATGCAATTTGAAAAGGAACATTTCAATGGAATGAAGGGTGCTAGTAAGGATATCCTTTTTTTGTTGTTGTATATTTGTTAGGGGAACCTGTGAGAAAGGAGTATATTCCAACTAGTGGTTAGGGAGTTTCTAACTTGGTTTAGAGAAGATTGAGAGGGAGGAAGGAAGGTTGGCATAATTTTATTGATTGAGAGCTTAGGGCCTCTCAGTTTTAAGCTAAAAAGTAGGTTGGGAGGAGAGTTGTCCCGTAACTCTTAGTTGTCATTGCTATGAAGATGTTGATGCTTACCTAGATCTAGTGAATACTAATATGTTGTTGATCTTATATGAGTCAATTTTCTACTTTTCATTTCTACGTAAGTCTCCTTAACTTTCTCCCGTATATACAATGACTTAAATTTACCTATAAATAATGTAGTAGTTGTTAAAATTTACTTTGTTTAATACTTATTAAATATTTTTTCTTCATCGATACATTTTCTCTATACATATAGATTAGAAAAACTATAAAACTCCCTCCAATGTATTCAAATTAGTTGAAGGCATTAGAAAACCTCATATCACTCCATACATTTTTTAGTACTCCTAATTCCACATTTCATAACACTATTATATAGAGAAAAGTGAACTAAAATTTGACTAGTGTTCAACATAAATATATCATAATGATAATATATGAAAATTATTAAAAAAAAACATTACAAATGAAAAAAATATTCCATACAATGAAGAAAACCATTTTTTTCTACATTACGGGTGTAACGTATCACGTTTTTAAAACAAATTTCACATTTTTGGATCGAATTCGAAATCTAATGCCAATTCAATATATGATAAGCATGATGTAAGCATACGCAACACAATAGATAACTTGACAGAAATATATTTGTTAATATATAAATATAGAGAAATAAAGATCATTTATATTCAAGAAACAGTGTACCAACTTATTGTAAATGTTGAATGTTCCACTCAACTTTAGGCTTTGTTGCATATTAACTTTTTACAACAGGTCACCTTCAAGTTGAGGTTATGAATCCACAACAATAGGTGTCTAGGCCAACTCTAAAACACATACACCAATCGATTATCAAGCTCTCACAGTCTGTTCAATTACACAACAATTCCCAACTTACCAACTCTCTTTCCCCCTCAGCCTACACAACCTAAAGAAATGAACCCCCTTCTCTACAATGTAGTCCCGCACATTGTTTCACTTCTTTCCAGAGCTATAGTGCTACTAGCTAGGGAATCTCAATGTTGGAAGTTCCGGGGATCCTCACTTGTGGATATTTCTTACTCATCGACCATCATTCTCATGCACAAAGGAATTATTTTCTTGTTAGAATAACCAATAGATACCTACAACCAACTAGTTATGGCTCTCTACCTCCAACATTTTGTTTCCATGCCAAAACCAAGAACACAAATGAATCTAGAATGAAAGAAGAATGATTGAGGAACCCCCCAACAACCAAAATCATGGTTTATATATTTGCATGCAATAATGCACCATGTGGTTTCCCAAGAAGCTCATATAACCAATTTCCCAACTAATTCCAAGATGAGTTTAATAAAATATAATAAATTGGCTTAGCCCCCTTAACCCCGTATCTCGTGAAATCATAGCCCTCTATAACTCTGTTCTTATCATTTTTGCAACCAACAATACATTTTTTATTATTAATATTTAAAGTATTACATTATTAGGCTCTTCCACCTTTCATAAAAAAAAAACTAATAACACATTACTAATTTGAAAATCAAAACTATAATATTACAATAGCTAATAAAATACAACATGTTTATCCGATTATAAATTTTTTTATTGAAATTATAATTTCCATCCTACTTTTTTCACCAAAAACTTTATTTCATTATAAGATAAAATAATTATAATATTTTTCATTCGTTTTCACATATAATATTTTTAATATTTCTCATTCAACCTATTTATATTTGTCTTTTAGACATATTTTAATGTAATAGTTGTATGTATTCCAAAATAAAATGTTAAAGTAATTATGAAATAGTTGAAACTTATGATAATGTATTACTTGTGCATAGCCTAAAAACAAAATAAAAATAATAATGGTTACTCCATACTTTTAAAAGTTGAAGTAGAATTAAACAAATTCAAGTGTTAGTAATTATTGACAATAATATAAATTGATTTTTTCAAAAATAATTTAAAATATAAAAATTGATGAATAAAAAATGTGGCATATTAATCCTATACATAACACTCTAAAGTATAACCGAACTAAAACACATATATTCTTCTATTTTTTTAAGTAACAAACTATGAAAAGTATTTAATATCACCTAATTAAACATTCAAAACTATCTTAATATTTCTAGTTATTTGCATTATAATATTCATCTTAAATTTTTAATATTTTAAATTTAATATTAAATATTTTTATTTACATTATAATATTCATCTTAAATTTTTAATATTTTAAATTTAATATGAAATATTTTTTAAATTAATTTTTGTACATTTTTATCTAAAATCTTATAATAATAATAATCTATTTTTAAGGTCACCACCACAAATTGGTGTATGAGATCCCCTTGTTTGTGGGACAAGGGACCTCCCTCCGCTTTGACTGGTAAAGTGACACAGACCCCTTCTGAACCTCGAGCCGAAGTCCGCTCACAGGATCGTTCATTCACTTTCTTGAGCCGAAGCGGCTCTTTTGATTCCTCACTGGAATCTTGAATTTCCGATCCACAGGTCCTTCTCTGCTCACGGTCTTCTGTACATGACCATGAATTTTGGGTTTCAGGACTCACAGAGTTCTGATGTTGAGAACCTCTGTCCCCTTGATCTCCCGAAATGTCGATACCCGAAATGTCGATAAGGCTTCAATCAACAATTAGCCCCCTAGGCTATGCCTTGGCTCGTATGACCACTTATCATAAGACCATAGTCTTATTCCCTTAGGGACTTATCAATACAAGAGCCCGATCTCTTGTCAATGGAACTCCTGAATTCCCTGATATCCGAAATCCCGATGGACTCTTCCTTTCGGAAATTTCTCCGAAATCCTAGATTGCTTCCACGTGTCCTCCCTCAGATGGACGGTCCTCGTCTTTTTGCGATTTCGCGACTTATGACCCCCTGTGACACAATCTCCTATGTCAACTCGAATCCTCGATATCCGAAATCCCGATGGACTCTCGATCTCCGCCACATGTCCTCCACGAATGGATGGTCTAGATCATTTCAGGACTTCACCAGGTGCGAAGTCGAAAGACTCCTTCCTCTTCTGTTTCCTGATGTCCGAATCTCCGATGTGGGTGATCTCGCCACACGTGTCCTCCTTCCAATGGACGATTGCGATCCTTTCGCTATTTTGGGACTTTTACTGTGAAGTGTCCCGACCTCTCATCATCAGGACCTCCGAAATCCCAAAGTCTGAAATCTAGATAACTCTGCACTCTTCGGGACTTTCGCCTCTATTCACGAAGGCTTAACCCTCGTGCAACTCCTGACAGATCCAACGAATGTCGTGTTTTTTGACTAAGATCTGACGGTTCAAACCTTGTCTTCCTGTGCGCTCCTCCCATTGCTTCCTGGACGTGGAAACTTCAATGGTCCAGATCTCTTCGGCTGATCCGACGACAACTTTGCTTCCTCCTGAGCTTCTGCACTTTCTTCCCAGACTTGGAAGAATTCTCCAAGTGCAAAAGGCCTCAACCTTTGCTCCTCTCCTCTGCAAATTCTTTACCTTGAGTCTCGCCTGCATTCTCAACGATGTTGTTCCTCCTAAGCTTTATCCCTTCGAATCCTTAAAGAATTCTTTGACTTCTGCGCTCCTTGCAGAGTCTTTGCACGCAAAGTGTTATCTCTTCTGAGCTTTCCCGTTACTCAGACTTCTAAGGAACTCGGTCCTTTTTTCCTTCTCCTTCAAATGGAAAATTTCTGATGCCCTCCTAGCAATCCTTCACTCAAGCAACCTATTGCTGAGTCTTTCAGGGTGTTCAACAACCCTGTGACGATCCCTCTATAGACTCTTCTTCAATTTCATAACTCAAAGAGTTCTTCCTTTTGTACTCTATATACACATCTACTCAATGCCCACCTGGCAGAGTGTCTTCTCACAGAACATCCAGCAGTTATGTCCTCTCCTATGCACCCTATGCACCTTCTCAATGCCCTCTTGGTAGAGCTCTCAGAAGTCTTAGTGATTCTGGTTCTCCTTGAACTCGCAACAGAGTTCTTCTTCAATGCAACCTGTGCATATGCTCAATGCCCACTTGGCAGAGCTCTACAGAACTCATAGCAGAGTTTCTGTCTGCAACTGTGTCTCTCATACACAGCCTTACCTCCAAGGTATTTAGCAACCTCGAGGTCTTCCTCTAAGTTGATGATTTCAGTTTTTGTGCCCTCCTAGCACGCCTTTGTCTGAACCCGTAGAATTCAGAAATGCACCCTCTGTGCACGGCTATCAGAACCCATAGCGTTCTGTCACACCCTCCTGGTGTGAAGCGTCAAAGACCTCTAACCCTGAAATCAAACAACCCTTGCAAATGCATACCTACAACATACATCTACAACATATAAAGAACACACATAGACATTCATTCAACAGAGAAATACTTACAGGAAAAACTGCTTCTGTTTGTATTAATAAAAATGCCTCTTTACAAAGGTGTTCTGAGCACAAACTTCAACAAAGTCTCGGCTCCTTCTCAAATCTCTTTGCATACTACTTCTAGCTCTCCTCTACTTGCTACTACTCTGATAATACAAAGAAGATCTCTCGATCTTTTACATGAGGGGGCTCTTTGAGCTCTTCCCTCCAAACTCACCTACCCTATTCAATTACATTGAATGGGCTGTCTAGTCCAGAATTGGATCTAGATTTCATCCTTACAAACATTCAAGGCTCCCTACAACTATGCCTATGCAAAGCACGACTTTATGGCTCAACAGCCTTACATTCATTTAATTACATTCAAATTCAAATTTGAAATGAGGGTTGCGCCTCTCTTCATTGAATGTGTGCGCTGACGTGGGCTGGCTGGCTGGCTGATTGACATGGAGAGATGCTCCTGCATCATAAAGTCTATATTTTTAAGTAACAAACTATGAAAGCTATTTAATATCACCTAATTAAACATTCAAAACAAATTGGTGTATAGTTATTTGACTGGTAAAGTCTATGGAGGTATACATACCCTACCCTCCTCTGGATTTGAACTTGTGACCTCTTAAAAGGAAACACATGTTCTTAAACATTAAACCATGTTCTTAACCATTAGACCCACTCAGACTATATATAGTTTTAGTTTTAATTTTTTAAATATTTATAATTAAAATTCATAACTATATTTTATTATTATTATTATATATATTTTTGAGATTTTAAACCAAATATATATATAATTAATTATAAAAAATTCTTTAGAAACGTGAATTAATAATATAATATAATCTTATATAATTTTAGTTTTTTTAATATTTATAATTAAAATTCATGCCTACGTTTTATTACTATATATTTTTGAGATTTTAAACCAAATAAAATATATAATTAATTATAAAAAAATATTTATTATTATATATTTTTTTTGAGATTTTAAACCAAAAAATATATATAATTAATTATAAAAAATTCTTTAGAAATGTGAATCAATAATATAATATAATCTTATATAGTTTTAGGTTTTTTAATATTTATAATTAAAATTCATGCCTAGATTTTATTTCTATATATTTTTTGAGATTTTAAATCAAATAAAGTATATAATTAAATATAAAAACTTATTTAAAAATGTGAATCAATAATATGATATAATAAAAAATATTTATATTTTATATTTAAAAATAATAAAAAAATATTTAAAATTTTCTAATTTTATATTTGTTATATGTCCATGTGACATACCCTAAATATATAAAACATGTTTTCCAATCTATGAATATAATATAAGTTATTGGTGAAAGGTAAAACATGAGAGTTTATTAATCTATGTTCAAAGAACGAATAAACTTGAAAATGATGAGATCGTGTAAATCTCAAGTATTAAGTACTTTGACATATTTTCAAACGTAAATTTAAAAACTTTTATGAAAGTATTGGTTAAGATATTGATTATTTTGAAATACTTTGAGAATCTGAAGATGCCTCACTGATCTTATCATCTACTTGGGTTTTCGGGGGCAACAGCCTTATGCTTAAGCGATGGAGAATGGCTTTCAACCCCGACTCAGACTATTTTCAGTTCAGACACTTATGGGTGCTCCTCCCGGGACTTCCCCTTCATTTCTGGACAAAGGATGCTTTCAGAGCTATAGGGGACACCTTGGGTAAGTTCATCGCTTATGACTCTGCTTCCTTCACAGGCTCCGCGAGGAAAATGGGCAGGGTTCTAGTTGAGATCGACATCACGGCGGGTCTTTCCGAGAAGCTGGAGATTGATTGGAGAGGTCGAAAGTTCCTTCAGACCCTGGACTACCTCGGTCTACCCTTTTGCTGCAACAATTGTCGTGACACTGGACATCTCCGACAGAACTGTCCTGGTAAGTCTGGGATCCTCCTTACCGAAGAAGCTGATTTTCACCTTAATCCTCCGGACTCTATGATTCCTGATCCATCTCTAGAACCCATGTTCTATCCCCCGATTCCTCCCTCCTCTCCCTCTCCAGGCCACCCTGAACCTTTAACAACAAAAATCTTTCACCTCTGCCCTTCCCTCTATAACTCACTCTCTACACTCGAAAGGGAGACCATAAACCGGTCTCTTTGGCTCACAGTTCCCCTCCCATCTTCCACTGATCCCATTATTGAGAGCACAGATCCCCCTACTCCCTCCCACGTTCCAACTGTAGAGATTGGTCAGCAACCCTCTACACAGCGCCCTACACTTGATAACCCTCGTCCACCCTCCGGCCCCACTCGACCACCATCTGAACACATTTCACCTACATTTCATCTACCCCATATACAACTTTCTCCTTCAACACAAGAGACCGTTCTACCTGGAACCCCTTCTCCTAACTTGGAACCGTCAGACACATCAACCACACTTCCGGGCTATAGCCAGCCATTAGAAAATATCGACTCAATGATGTCTGCTCTGGATTCTGCGGCCCACTCCACCTTCCAGCCGGATTCCTCATCACAGTTACCAGCATACAAGGGAAAGGAGATCATGGGGGGTTCATACACGGAGGGAGCAACCACTTCTCAACTTTCAACTAAAAACCAGAGATATTTTGCTTGGTCGCGCGGACTGGGGATAGAGATATCGCCTCTACAGACCAGAAGCTCGAGAAAAAAGAAAGAAGTCTTAAACACCCTACAGTCGACTTCTACTGATATGTCACTCTCAGAAAAGGCCCCCCTTAGAGCGCTGAAGGCAAAAGCACGTTCTAAATGATAGTACTTTCTTTGAATGTAAGAGGTATCGGAGGACTACCCAAAAAGGCCTCCTTACGCAAGCTGCTTTTCGTCACAAATCCAAACATCATGTTCCTCCAAGAGACACTTGCGCCTGATCATATTTCTAGAGATTTTGTACACTCTCTCCGTCCTTCTTGGATTTCAGCTGCCGCTAGCTCCATCGACAATTTAGGAGGCTTGTTATCGGCTTGGGATCCGGTTTTCTTTGACTTGGTTCCATACATCACCTGTGGAGGCATATTGCTGCTGGGTCGATGCCTCGCTACAGATCAAGAGATTGCACTATTAAACGTTTATTTCCCTGCCTGGACAGGAACCAATTCTGGACGCGCCTCGCAAGAAGTGGCATTCTCTCCATTCCCAACCTCATCCTCGGGGGGGATCTAAACATAACACTCTCAGCCGATGAACATTGGGGAGGTATTACAGCGCCCACTACAGGAGGTACTTTCTACAGGAACCTCTTCTCGACCTTCAATCTCATTGACATTCTTCCAAACTGTATTGTACCTACCTGGCGAAATGGCTGCTCCGGGGATGAGGCCATTGCGAGTAGACTTGACCGTTTCTTAATCTCTGGTAACTATCTAACATCAGCAGCCTTCCCATCCTCGTGGGTGGAGTATCCGTACTTCTCCGACCATGCCCCCATCCTCTTGCAGCTAAACCGTCCACTACAGCCAATCACTTACCCATTTAAATTCAATCTACACTGGCTAGAATCGACCGATTTCTCTGATCTGGTTCATTCGACTTGGACTGACCCACAATTTCTGCTAGAAGGCAACCCGCAGCAGTGCCTACATTGGAAACTTAAGGAGCTAAAAGCTCGTTCAAAAATCTGGAGCTTACAAAAAAAGAAATCAGAGGTGGCTCATCTAACTTATCTTGAGGCGGAGATAAAAAGGCTATTACACCTTTCAACAGCTGCAGACTTTACCTATGAAAATGCCAGTTCCCTAAAAGAGTTTGAACAACGGAGAGCTCACATTATGCGTGATGATGAGAAGACCTGGTGTCTCCGTAGCCGAGCGACCTGGCTCAAGTGGGGCGATTCCAATTCAAAATTTTTTCATAATCTGGCTAGTTACAACAGGCAGAGGAAGCATATTTGGTCTATTCAGAATGAGGGAATGGAGAAGCTCCGTGGCCAAGAGGACATCAAGGCGGAAGCGGTTACCTATTTCAAAAAGTTATTCAAGGGAGTGGACTGTCCATTACTGCAACAACAAGTAGATTCCGCTAGCCTCTATCCAAGATTAGTATCGGAACTTGAAGCCCCTGATCTTTACAGGCCTGTCTCACTCCAGGAGCTTAAGCTCATTCTTTCACTTTGCAAAAAGGAGAGGAGTCCGGGGCCTGACGGCTGGACGTCAGAATTTTTCTCCCACTTTTTTGATCTAGTTGGGCCGGACCTCCTACAAATGGTCGAAGACACTCGCACAAAAGGTATGATCACCAGAAACTTAAACTCCACTTTTCTGATTTTGATACCCAAAGAAAACAACGCTGTCTCATTTAACGATTACATACCTATCTCCCTATGTAATCTTGTATACAAATTGGTTTCTAAAGTCATTGCCAATCGCATGAAACCATTCCTGGTAAGGGGTCTCTCATCGGAACAGCTTGGATTTCTAAAAGGAAGGAGAATTCAAGATGCCATTGCTACGGCTCATGAGTGCATCCACTCAATCAAACAGAAAAAATTAAAAGCCTTAATAATGAAAATTGATCTCAAAAAGGCCTTTGATTGTATAGACTGGAACTACTTGAGACTAATTCTACTTTCAGCGGGATTCGGTGAAAAGTTTACAGCATGGATCCTGGCTTGTGTCACTAGTGCTAATTTTGCGGTGCTCATAAATGGGGAGGCGACTAGTTTTTTCAACTGCGAAAGGGGACTCCGACAGGGATGCCCTCTTTCCCCCTATCTCTTCATTCTTGTTATGGAAAGTCTCAGCTTACTTCTCTCAAAATCCATTGCCGAACACAAGATCTCTGGTTTAAAGGTCTCTAAACTCTACAAAATTCTACATCTTATGTTCGTTGACGATATGCTCTTATTGTCAAGAGCTGAGCTGCCCGATTGGATTGTTATTTTGGATATACTGCAAGTCTTCTGCACAGTCACTGGATTGTCAATCAACCCCTCAAAGTCTTCGGTCCACTATTGGGGGATTTCTGAGGCAGAACTCTCGCTGCTCAAAAGTTTCATTCCTTACACTTTCATTGATTTAAAAGAGGGATTATGTTACCTGGGTTATAGGCTGAAGCCGAGAGCCTCCACACCTGCAGATTGGAGCTGGCTCGTGGCGGTGTTTGAAAGGAAGATAAGTTTTTGGGGCAACAAGTGGCTATCCCTGGGTGGACGCTTCATCCTAGTCAAATCTGTGTTGGAAGGGCTGGCTGTCTACTGGATGTCCCTAGAGCGGATTCCAAATAAAATTATTATTCTTTTTCGAAGACTTTCTTGCAATTTCATCTGGAATGATCGTGTTGATAGCCATCATTTCCACCTTTGCAAATGGCAATCCATTTACAAACCCCGTAAGGCTAGAGGATGGGGTTTAAAGAACCTGACTACTTTCAACACTGCTTTATTAGCCTGTTCTTTTTGGAGAGGAGTTTTTCATTGCAGCATTTGGCAGAAAGTTGTTTCTGACAAGTATCTTGACTCTCTACCTCCCCATCTCTGGTTGAGAAGACCTTCTCTTGTGCAGCAACGCGCCTCTCCCTTTTGGAAGGGACTCTTATCCGCTTCTCCAGTGGTTCTTCATTGGCTTCGTTGGAAGCCCGGCAATGGTACTGAGATCTTACTTGGCAAGGATAAGATCCTTGGTTTGGAGAATCTCTCCATCCTCTCGCCAATGCTTAGATCCAATCTTGCTCTAAAGAGCCTGGGCTGCCTAGCTCAGATCAAAGTGTCTACAAACTCGGGATTTCTACGGGACCGCTGGATCACTAGCAACGAACTTCAGCTTCCCTTACAGTTGGCTAGGGAATGGAACAACTACACTCATGCTCTTAGTGCGGCTGGAATCTCTCTCCTTGACTGTCCGGACATTCTTCTGTGGGCTGGGGGTGATGGATCGAGCTTCCTCACTGTCAAAAACGCCTACACAGCTCTCTTCAACCTTAACGACTGCAGTGATGTGATCTCGTGGCTCTTTTCCATTTGGAACTGGTCCATTCCACTCAAGATAAAAAAAATTATTTGGTTGTGTATCAAGGAGAGGCCGCTCACCTAGGAGGCACTACAAAAAAGGGGCTGGCAGGGGCCTGGCCATTGCCCACTGTGCAACTCAGCTACGGAAAACATAAACCACTTACTAATTCATTGCAACTTCTCTGTGAAATTATGGACTATCATTCTACAGCATTGGTCTCCTTCACTTAGATGGAAGGGAGACTCCGTCTCTGAGTGTTTTGCTGCCTGGCAAAATCACAAATCTGCTCCATTTTCATTGGCTGCCCTTGTCTACTGGTGGATCTGGATAGAAAGGAACCAGATTCTATTTGAAGGATGGCCTCCCTCCTACCAATCTGTTCTTCACAGGATTCACTCCAACTTCAGCTGTCATCCGACCTCCCAAAAGATGATCCATGCAAAAGCCATCGATTTCCATCTGTTGGAGGGCACCACTCTCATTTGTTTTGATGGTGCAGCTCTACAAAGCGGCCTCTGTTGTGGGGCAGGGGGCACACTCAAAAAACACCAGTCCAGGACTACCTATTGGTTCCTAAATTGTGGATCGGGATCAAACAATAAAGCAGAGTTAATGGGCCTTTGGGTTTCTCTATCCCTTTCAAATTTCTGGTCTTTAGACCACCTCTGTGTTTTGGGAGACTCGAAACTAATTATCGATTGGATAAATCATTCCAGCAAGCTTCATTCAGTTCACTTAGAGGGTTGGAAACATGAAACGAGGATGTTAGCAAACAAGTTCTCTGACATCCAATTCTGGCACATTCACAGGGCACACAATCAGGTTGCGGATTCGCTATCAAAGAGGGCTCTCAATGGTGTAATTGGAAGGCTCTCGGTCTTTCATTGTGTAAATGGTATAGAGAGTCCAATCTCCACCTATAATCTCTTTGAAGGTTAATCGACTCAACACTGCTGTCGTGGTATAAAGTTTTGATACCATCGTTGCCCCCCCCAGCCGGTTTTTGCTTTGTTTAATTTCTTCTGCTCACAGTTAAACTCCCAGTTCTCTCCCTCCATATTCGATGAATGGAGCCCAGTGTAGATGGCGACCTCATAATTCAGCGATTCTAGTTCCAAATTCGAGACTGATTATTCAGCAATAGACAACACGTCCCTATTTCGTCTGATCATCAACAATATCATTGCAGTTTTTGGCAATAGTATATGTAAATGATTTATACCTAATATAATTTCGAGTCAATTTTTTTATGGAAAAAAAGTACTTTGACATATTTTCAAACGTAACTTTAAAAACTTTTATGAAAGTATTACTTAAGATATTGATTATTTTGAAATACTTTGACACATTTTCAAACTTAACTTTAAAAACTTTTATGACAGTATTTATTAAAATATTGATTATTTTAAACATTTTCAAAGGTAATTAAAAACTTAAAAAAAAATATGAAAGTATTTGTTAAAAAATTTTTTATGAGAATAATTATTTTAAACATTTTTAAAGGTAATTAAAAATTTATAAAAAAATATGAATTTTATAATAAAATTAGATTTAGAAGTTATTATTTAAATATAAATTTATAAATTAAACAATAATTTTATATATGAAGTAATGTGGATGGTTATTCTATATAAATTTAATTTATATAATTTTAAAAATAATTATTTGGTTTTGAATAAACAATCATAAATAAACTTCACTAAAAAAATTATGTCTTTTTAATTAGTGACTTAAAATTAAATATAAATTATGATGTGATATAAAAATGAAGGAATGCAAAATTTACACATGAAGTTTTATGAACACATGGTGATTCAAAATGGATCCCAGAACCAAGATGGTTTTAGGAAGGCTTAAAAATAAAAATGTTCGGAATCCCTTCAAAACAGATGTGTGTGTAGGTCTCGTCGATACAAACCTAACGCAACTTGAACGGGCTCAAACAGACGTTGCATGTGAAAGATATCGCGTTATGTTCATTTTTTCAAACAAGCAAAATAAAAATGTTGACTGTACAATCCGTACAGTGCTGACGTGGCAGCTAACTGTATAGGTCGTACAAATGTACATTGATGTGGAAGGTACAATGGCATGCTGACTAGGTTGACATGTGGACGAATTGTTGTTTGACATGTGGCATTTACTTGGTGAATAACATGGTGCCATGTGGCCTAGTCTTGGGCTGCTATGTGGCACCCCTCCATTGGTCGGCAGTTGGAAAAATTATTAGGACTCCACAGGAGTGGAACCCGTGACCTTCGATCTAGGCGAACGATTTGGTAGGGGCGGGCTACTAGCCCTCCCACAGAGTATTTCTTACAACTATATGGTTTTGTATATATTTGAAGTGAAATGTGTAATCTATCGACAAAATTAAGGGTTGGGGCCTAGCCCTAGCCCCAAAGCATACAACCACATCATATAACCCTGCTTTGGCGTGCGGCCACTCCAGCTAGCCCCCGATGTAAACTCACATACATATGACCACTACCATATGCCCACGCGGATGTTACCTTGGTGTGGATGTGTGCATAGTGCCTGGTTGACCGAGCTAGCCCGCCAACCAAGGCGTAGGACTAGGGGTTGGCAACCAAGGGCTAACGGTTCTGGGAGCATGTGGAGCTTAAGGGCCTGACCACATGAGACATAGCCACGTGACCAGGAGTTAGAACTAGAGGGGCCAACACACTAGCACCAAACCAGGGCCACATGGAGGGCGCCCATGTGACCAGGAGCTCACGTGAAGGGGGCCGCACCCTATATTATTCCTCTTTGTGGGTTTTCAGCTATATATTAAGATATTTTTATGGATTTTAAGCCTGTTTGGGGGGATTTTGACCATTTTTGGAGGATCTGGAGCCCTTTTTGAGGCCAGAGATTGGGGAGAAGTTGGGAGGTTGTTACCCACTTTAAGCCTATATAAACCAGAGGTTCTTGATAGCCATGGAGGAGATGGAGAACAGGAAAATGATGAAGAATTGTTAATTCAAAGCCATTTTTATGCAAGGAAGCCATTGAGGAGAGCAACTTTGTGGGCCGTTTTTGGGAGCTTCGTTCATCCGTTTCAATATCGTCAATTTTGACAGGTTCTTGAGATCTAGCAGAACACAACCAGATCAATTTGTAAGCCATTTGGCACTGTTATGATGTACTTTTGAAGCTTTGAACAGAAATAAGAAAGCCTCACCCACTAAGACAAAGGCCCGGAGATGTAGGCGATATTTCCGAACTCCATTATAAACTTTTGTTGTTGTGGTTTGTTGTTTCTTGTGCTTATTTCCATATATGTATATTTTATATGGCTGCAATGTTTCATCATTAATTCTTCCTCTTTCATCAAATTCCTAAATGGTTAATTAACTCATGTTTTAAAACTCAACCATTGTCTTTAAAATATATTTTTGGATCAAGTGGTATCAGAGCTAGTTGATGGTTGGTTTTTGAGTTTGCATGATTACTAGAGAAAAGATGAATCGTAGTGAAGGCGAGCTTGTTGAAGAGGATCTTGGGATTGGATTGAGAAAGAGAACTTCTCAAAGTGAGAAGATGGCACCGGAAGAGGGACTTTCTCATGAGGAGAAAGAGTTTCG
The DNA here is from genome assembly GCA_900067695.1 of Picea abies. Classification (NCBI taxonomy): domain Eukaryota; kingdom Viridiplantae; phylum Streptophyta; class Pinopsida; order Pinales; family Pinaceae; genus Picea; species Picea abies. Next base: position 9,805 of record CBVK0100393178.1, on the reverse strand, counting down.
AAAGACTTCCTTCACCATGTCGGAGATGGTGGAGGTTCTATATGAGGATTACTTGGAACGAAAGAGACCGATTCTAGGTGAATCTTCAAAGGTAAAAAGTGAAGAAGGAGAGGATCATCCTCAAATTCCTCCTTCACCTCCTTCTTCTCCATCAACTTCTTCATCTTTAAGTTCAAGTTCCAAATCCACTGTAAGAAAACATTCCCATAAACATAAAAAATAAATGCATTTACTTAAGCTTGATGTGAAATTTGAATTACCTATGTATGATGGTGAAGTAAATGCAGAGAGGGTGGATAATTGGGTCAAACATATGGAGGTTTATTGCAGTGTGAAACAAATCAAAGATGAGGCCACTCAAATCAAGTTGGCATCACTTCGTCTTGCAGGAACAACACTCATCTGGTGGAAAAGCAAGTTGCAAAATGGCATGCACAAAGTGGGTAATGTATTTCCATCATGGAAAAGTTTTATTTCTACACTTAGAAAGAAATTCTATCCTTTGGGTTTTAAAGAGAAAGCTTTAATTGAATGGAAAACTCTTAAACTAAGAAAGGGACAAATAGTGCAAGAATACATAGATGACTTTCGTAAGATGGCATTGATGTTAGATATTTCTTTACATACCAAAGAAAATATTATGAAGTATATAGGAGGTTTACCTACACATATTTGTAACACTGTATTTATGTTTGGACCTACTAATCTTGATGAGGTTTCTGTTCAAGCAACATACATTGAGGCAGGGAAAATAGAAGTTGGTGTATCAAGGGAATTGTCTTCGAGAAAAGAGGAAAAAAGGAAGTGGAATGGAAAGAAGGAAAATTCAGTGGCAAGAGAGGAAGAGAAGCCCTCTTGCAAGCATTGTAAGAAAGAAGGGCATGATGATGACCATTGCTGGCAATTGCATCCTGAGAAGATACTGAAGTGGTTCAAAGAGAGGAAAGGGAGGAAAACCATTACAGTAGCAACACGACCAACATACTTGGGATCGGATTCAGGTGATGAATCTAAAATCTCAACGATTGGTTTGACAGGTAAAATTGGTGATGGATTTGATTCTAGAAGTAAATTGTTTCACATAAGGGTGATAATAAGGCATACTAAGGTCGACACATTGATAGATAGTGGATCTCAATCTAACTTGATTTCATAGGAAGTGGTTAAACAATTAGGATTAAACACTCAGATGCATGATAAGCCTTACTCACTTAAATGGATAAGCAACAATCATAAATTGCATATAACAAAGCAATGCACTTTAAAGTTTGCAATTTCATCAAAATTTGTGGATGAGGTAACATGTGATGTGGTGCCACTCAATGAATGTGCAATGGTCTTAGGAATTCCTTATTTGTATGATCGCAAAGAAATCTTCTATAGGAAACAAAATCAATATCACTTAATCAAAGTAAGAAAAGAATATGTTGTACATTCTCATGACTTAAAAACAAATCAATCTCTTCAAACAATGGAACAATTAAGGAAGACAGATCATGCAATCAACACACCTATAATTGTACCAAATCAAGTAATCGATCTTAAGCAAGAACATGAGATGATTGTAGAATGGAAGATCAATCACACTTTGCTTCAAGATAAGCTAATGTCATGCAAGTATTACAAACATATTAGTTCATTTGCAGTCGTATTTCTGATTTTATCATTAGTAATGTTGTCAACATGGATGATAGTGGCTTCAGTAAGATGTGCCAGAGTACAAATGGCTAACAATATGCTTTCAGTTATCATGGTTGTTTTACAATTGATCTTGATGATATAGGTGCATAAGACAGAGAACAAGTGGGATGGCCTATCCCACAATTGATGACTAGTTAGTATCCTTTTGGAGGACCAAAAGGTCTTAGTGGGGAGGTGTGATCCAAAATGACTCCCAGAACCAAGATGGGGTCGAGGAAGGCCTAAAAATAAAAATGCTCAGAATTTCTTCAAAACGGATGTGTGTGTAGGCCTTGTCGATACGAACCCAATGCAACTTGAACGGGCTCAAACGGACGTCGTATGCCAAAGATATCTCATTTTGTTCATTTCGTCAAACATGCAAAAAAAATGTTGATTGTACAGTCCGTATAGTCTGTACAGTGTTGACATGGAAACTGACTATGCAGGTCATACAACCATACAGTGACATGGCAGGTATAGTGACATGTTGTCTGGGTTGATAGGTGGATGAACTATTGTTTGACATGTGGCATTTACTTAGTGAATAGCATGGTGCCACGTGGCCGAGTCTTGGGTTGCCACATGGCACCCCTCCATTGGTCGGCGGTTGGAAAAATTATTGGGACACCATGGGAGTCGAACCCATGACCTCTGGTCCGTGCGAACAATTTGGCAGGGCCGGGCTACCAGCCCACCCACAAGGTATTACTTACAACTATATGGCTTTGTATATATTTGAAGTGCAATGTGTAATCCGTCAGTAGAATTAAGGGTTGGGGCCTAGCCCCAACACCGGAGCATACAACCATATCATATAACCGTGCTTTGGTGTGTGGCCACTCCATCCAACCCACGATGAAAACTCACATACATATGACCACTGCCATATGCCCACGCGAATGTTACCTTGGTGCAGATGTGTGTATAGCGCTCGGTCAGCTGGGCTAGCCCATCGACCAAGGCGTAGGACTAAGGGCTAGTGATCGAGGGCTAATGGTTCAGGGAGCATGTGGAGCTTAAGGGCTTGGCCACATGGGTCATAGCCACGTGACCAGAAGTTAGAACCGGAGGGGCCATCACACTAGCACCAGACCAGGGCCACATGGAGGGCGCCCATGTTACCAGGAGCCCGCGTGAAGGGGGTTGCACCCTGTATTATTCATATTTGTGGGTTTTCAACTATATATTAATATTTTTAATGGATTTTAAGCATATTTGGGGGGATTTTGACCATTTTTGGAGGATCTGAAGCCCTTTTTGAAACCCGATCTTGGGGAGAAGTTGGGAGGTTGTTACCCACTTCAAGCCTATATAAACCAGAGGTTCTTGACAACCATGGAGGATACGGAGAACATGAAAATGCTGAAGAATTGTTAAGCTAAATCCATTTTTATGTAGGGAAGCCATTGAGGAGAGCAACTTTGCAGGCCATTTCTGGGAGCTTCGTTCATCTGTTTTCAGTGTCATCAGTTGTGACGGGTTCTTGAGATCTAGCAAAACATAGCCAGATTAATTTGTAAGCCATTTGGCACTGTTATGATTTACTTTTGAAGCTTTGAATAGAAATAAGAAAACCTCACCCACTGAGACAAAGGCCCAGAGACGTAGGCAATATTTCTGAACTCTGTTATCAACTTTTGTTGTTGTGGTTTGTTGTTTCTTGTTCTTATTTCCATATCTGTCTATTTTATATGGATTCAATGTTTCATCATTAATTCTTCCTCTTTCATCAAATTCCTAAATGGTTTATTACTCATGTTTTAAAACTCAACCATTGTCTTTAAAATATCTTTTTAGATCACATGAAGTTTTATTTTTGTATTCAAAGGTGGAAAAATATATCATAACTTCACTAGCAATGTGTAATATCACTCACGCATCATTATTTAAAGAAAATTATGCCACCTAAAATAATTTGTTGATAGTTTGATAATTTATAAGAGAGTAGACTTGGCCCTTGCCAAACACTTTATTTTAAAACATTAACTTATTTCTTTGTGCACAAAAATACAATTTCTTAACCAATCAAAAATGAAAATATTAAGTTACTCTAAAATACCCAAGTTTGACATTTTATTTGACCTAATTAATCGACATATCTTTTATTGTCCAACTCCGTGCATTGGGAAAACCATGTTGACACACAGTGATCGAAACCCTAAGGTTAGGGCTCTATGGTTATGGTTTTTGCAACCGTGCATCAGTCGTTTTTTTTTCAGAAGATCTTTCTAAGGCATGGATTTGGGTTTGGGGGGTGGATTCCCCCCAACATCCCCTCCTCCGGCTAATATCATTGCCTTTCAAGCATTAATAGCCTCATATTCCAAGATGGTAAAGACTTCACCTTCTAAGTTCGTGAAAAAATTGGACAAGATTCCAAAGGTCCTTATTCACTCCTCGTTGGCATGCCCATTTTCTATATGTCTAGATGAGAATGGTCTTATCAGAAAATTTAAAGGAGTATGGCCCTCTCTGATAGCCATGGTGCAATGGTTAGATATGAATTGGAAGAAAAAGATCCAAGGACAAATGTCCTCAACATTCTGTGGTAAGGTTTTCTTTGTGTTTTTGGTTGAGAATAAGGCAGATCGAGGTCTCATATTTAGGAATGGGCCTTACTTTATGGGATCAAGGGGAATGTATCTAAATAAATGGACACCGGATTTCATCCCTGAAAAGGACATCACCTCGGTAGTCATGGTTTGGGTTCGCCTCTCGTTTTTTCCACTACATTACTCGAATGATGAAACCTTTCAAAGTATATGGAATTTTTTGGGAAGATTCATTGATCAAGCCAAACCATGAGATGACATGCAATCCTGTGCACGAATTTTTGTAGAGGTAGATCTCGAAAAAGGGCTACCAGAAGCTATTCAATTAAACCTGTACAACTGGTCATACATTCAACAAGTTGAATATGAGCAACTTCCCTTCAAGTGCAAAACCTTTCATGAATATGGGAATTTTGCAAAGAATGTACTGTAAAACAAATCATATCCCTTGAAGTAAAGAGCTCAAGAGCAGTCACAATAGCCAAAAAAGAAAAAGTCTACAAGAAAGGCAATGCACCAACCAGATCTAGCCCAAGGAGGTCACCCTCCTTCCTCTCTTCCTAAAAAATCTCAAGTAGGAGGGGCTAGAAGAGGTGAAACAAGCACAAATAAATATGAAATCTTGGAAAATATAGAGGAAAAAAAACATGAGTGAATCAAAGGAAAATGGAAATGAAACCGAAGAAGGAAGTAAAGAGATGAAAAAAGAAAAATAAAATATGGGGAACCCCTCTAAATCTGATCAATCCAAAAAAGGATACTCTACTCCAAGAAAAAATCCTCTTTTCCCACATTCATAGTTTCAAGAGAAAGAGTAAGGAAATCTATAAGAATCTGAGGTGGAATCAGAAGTAGAGGTAAATCAAACTGCTACTCAAAAGAAAGTAGGAAGGAAATCCAATCATAATAGAAGAGAAAATGAAGCAGACAGGGACAAAGAGCTAGGAATTCAAACCACTCTGGAAGGGATCCTAAAAAAGGATGCCAAGCAAGGGAAATCAAATGGACAGACGATGAAAATCATGCCCCAATATCAACCCTCTAAAGGGGGGGCATCAAAATCAATTGGTAAATAATGAATTCAATCTCTTGGAACTGCAGAGGATTAGGTAGTGAAGAAAAGAAAGAAGCAATGGGAAAATTGCTTAGAAGTGAAAAACCTCAAATCCTTCTGGTCTAGGAGAAAAAATTAGGGGAGTCTGAAACTCTCCTTGAAATGCAGTATATATGGAAAAAAGGTAATGGAATCGTGCTAAGCTAGAGAGGGGCCTCTAGGGGAATTTACACGACATGGAATATCGATCTCTTTCACCTTGAAGAAAGTCCCAAAGAAACACACTAGATAATGGTTAAATTGAGGCATCTTCCATCAGGTATGATCTTTCATCTTTTCAATGTATATATGCCTAATAATTATTGGGAAAAATCATAATGCTGGGAGACCCTTCTAGGCCCGATGGACATGGGGCTCACACAAAATTGTATAATTGTTGGGGATTTTAACATCGCGAATCATATGAAGGAAAAAAAAAGGGGCTCAATTGTTGGGGATCCCTCAAAGGAAAAAATGGAAGATCTAATGGTGTTCCTAGATTTGGTGAATGTACAACCAAATAAGGGTTAGTTCACTTGGAATAACATGAGAGTTGGTCCTAGATACATTGAAGCCAAGTTAGATCACTTTCTTATAAGTAGCTCATTTTTCTCTCGTCCATAATTTATTTCTTCATCAATCATTCCTTGGGATAACTCTAATCATCAACCCATTTCTCTTAGCTTTGTCAAAGAATATAATTTGGGCCCCATTCCATTTAGGTTCAACCCAATTTGGATGGAAAAATCAATTTTTTTTTCTTTAATTTCCAGAACCTTGAGCCAATGGATCATTAGATCTCTTGTATTTATCTGGGAACAAAAATTAAAATTGAAAAATGCTACAATCAAGCATTGGGTAAAATCTTCATTTCTCCCATTGAATATAGAAGTGACAGAGTATCAGAAAAGGTTGGAGGAAATACAAAAGAAGCTAGCAAATCAAGAGGTACAACCTAGCCATTTACATCAGGAGAAAATTGCCTATCAATCTTACTTAAAGTCCTTAAAAGATGAAGAAACAACTTGGAGCTTAAAATATCGAAGTTTGCAGCTTAAGGATGGGGATAAAAATACCTCTTTCTTCCATAAGCAGGAAAGAGCTCGACAATGTAGGAACATGGTGGAGGAAATCAATTCACCCATAGGAGAAGTAGTATAATCTTTTAAGGAGTTTAAAAATATGTTAACCTCTCACTATAGTAATCCATATGCAGAGGAAATTAATTTGGATGAGGGGATACATGAGCAATTCATATCCCATATTCCAATGAAAATAACAGAGGAGGATAATTAGGAATTGAACAAGCCAATGACAGAAGAAGAAATATTTACAACCTTTCATCAATTTAATCCAGATAAAGCCCCTGACCTTGATGGGTTTACCATCCATTTCTACAAAATATGTTGGTCTATTAAAAAATTTGATCTAATCAGGATGATACAATATGTGCATAAATCCTATCGAATGGGGGGAGCTACAAACTCCTCCTTCTTAGCTCTTTTTCCAAAAGAAAAGAGGGCCTCTACATTTAAAAGATTTTGTCCAATTTCTTTATGTAATGTGTCTTATAAAATAATGGCTAAAATTATATCAAACAAGTTGAAACCCTATTTGAATACATTGATCCTTCCAAATCAAGGAGGATTTGTGGCAAATAGACAAATATGGGACAATATTATCTTAGTGCAAGAGGCCATTCATTCTAGTTTCAGTCAAGGGGAAAAATGCATGGTTGTAAAAATAGACATGTCTAATGCCTTCAATAGAGTAAAGCATCATTTTCTTAAGGAAGTTTTGGAAAAAATTGGCTTCAACAAGGCCTTTGTATCTTGTATAGGTGCTTGTATTTATAACCCCTGGATAGCCCCTTTGTTGAATGGCAGGCCTGCTTCGTTCTTCAAATCTACTTGCGAGATTAGGAAGGGTTTCCTTCTTTCCCCCTTACTATATGTGATCATGGATGAGGATCTTAACAAAAATATAGAATGGTAATTAAAATCAGGTGGTATTCTTGGGTTACGTATAGACAGATGAGTTAAAAGGATCAACCATTCACAATTTGTCGATGAAACATTGTTGATGGGGGGAGAATCCAAAATTATTTCTCAGAGATTTGAATTAATAATGGATCAGATCACTCAGGTGTCTGGAGGTATAATTAACCAACATAAGAGCCAAATTTACACTTGGAACATAAAACCCAATGCTATCTTGGGTATTGTACAAATTCTAAAATTCCCGAGCACAGTGGAGTGGAAAACTTTTAAGTACATGGGAATGCTAATCTTCCTGAAATATCTCAGGGAGAAACATGGAAAATATTATTGCAAAAAACAAAATATAAATTGGAAGGTTGGGGTGCCTTCTAGTTGAATCTAGCTAGATGATTGGTGCTTGTCAAATCAATTATGTCATCCTTTCCCATTTGTCATTTTTCTTCTCTTTTGGCTCTCGTGGGAATTAAAAAATCTCTGGCTCAGGCCATTCGAAAATTCCTATGGAAAGGAGGTAAATTAAATACAATGAGACTTCATTTGGAAAATTGGAATCTGGTAAGATCCCTTAAATATCACGGGGTACTAGGGGTTCGTGATCCTAAAGTAGTGAATCTCGCTCTAGGTGAAAAATTATTATGGAGAATGGCGATATGAAGAAATGGATGGTGGAAAAGAGCCTTGGTAAAGAAGTATCTGGAGGGAGATCAAAAAAAATGTATGGATACTCCCCTCATTCATTCAAGGGTTTCTCCTATTTGGAAGTTATTTAGAGTGTCTCATCCTCTTCTTATTTCCTCTCTGAATTGGGTTCCAGGAAAGGACAAGCTTATTAACCTCTGTCAGGACGAGATTCTTGGCTCCAGTACTCCAGCTTATTAACCTCTGTCAGGACGAGATTCTTGGCTCCAGTACTCTTTGTCAAAATGCCTCCTTTAATGACATTCTCCAATGGATGATGTCTCAAAATAAGTTAACTTTATTTGATATTTTTGTTTGGTACTCTAACTGTGTTTGGCAGGATTGGAATTTGGGCTTTATACCACCTGATCTTCAATCTCAAGCTGGTCTCCTTCTTCTAGTTCTCAAAGGAGAAGATATGGTGCATTTGCAGTACCAAGATAGTTGAGGATGGGGAGAATCTGGCTATTTCATTAAGGAAGGATATAAGTCTCTCTTAATGCAGAGCATTATCCCAGCTAAATCTTCGATGTGGAAAAATATATGGAACAATGACAAACTTCCAAAAGTGAATATTTTTTTTTGGATTCTAGCTTAAGGTAAGCTACTTACATAGGTTTTAGCAACAAGACAAGGACATGGAAACTGGATTGAGCTAAACCCTTGAACTTGAGTGAGAAAATAGAGGCAAGGAGGACTGCAACAGCAATGGCGGACATGGAAGAATGACCTCCACAAGCTGTACATTTTTGTTGGACTTATAACACCATTGGACTAGACTCCTGAGAACCTTGCACGACTGGTGTGAGCCTCAAAGCACTACTATTTTGATGGACCTTTCAACAACTTTGGATCAGTTCCCTATATAAACTATTCTTACCACCCCTCATCAATTTTGGACCAGTTCTCTATGAAACTAGTCCTACCAATCCCTAGATATTTCTCTTATCTCTACAGGAAACTTTTTCCAATGTCTCCCTTGTCTCATCCTTATGACTCTTTTTCTTTTTCTTGGACTGTTTTCCCTACTCGACCCCACACTGAGCAGACTTGTCTCATGGTCGCATCTTCCACTTGCCTCATTACTTCTTAGCTTTCTTATTAATATATCATTTTTCTCCTTCATGAGATCCACGCTGATGGAGGAGGAAGTTAGTGCACTCATGAGTGTTGCTGACGAAGTCCTATGGAATAGTGTTGGACTATTTACATCGATGGATGAACTCTCTAACTGTACTATCACATAATTATCCCCTTCCCCTCCTGTTACCCTGAATAGAACTGATCATTCTATCCCTTTACATACCCCCAGACCTCATTTTCCTTTACCCCTCCCTCCATACTTACATACTCTACTACCAATCCCACTATCTCTTTCCCCCCAAACTCCCAACAAACCCATCCATCTTTATCTCCTCACTCATCTACTTTTGCAGCAAAAATACCTCCACATCATAACTCAGACTCATTCCATAACACATCTTTTCTCCCATCCTGTCGAGGCCATACATAAGCTACCTATAGCCATCCAACACTTCAGACTCATAAATATCTGCCTCCCTCTGGACCTGCACAAAATATTCACAAAAAACTTCCTCATAGACCGTGGGTACCCAATAAAACTAAAAAGAAATTTGTTCTCGGCTCAGATATTGGCCCGATAGACACAGTCTCCATGGAACTCTGTTGCCTTGTGGGTAGAATCTCCTACAGGCATCTCTACAACTTGGACTTAGAATCCTGGATTCTCAAAACTTGGAACCCTATTCTAGGTTATGTCCCACATCTCTCCCATCTTA
>CBVK0100393176.1:0-24082 GCA_900067695.1 Picea abies | reverse complement strand
GTTGGAGAGGAAACTCTTCAAGGCCATTAAAATCAAACATTGGAGTCTGAGTTAGGGAGTGTTCAAGTCTAGTATCATGAAAGTTATTCAGGATCCCCCTCTAACATAGGGGATAAACATGAGATCGCATGTGGAAATGTAGCAGAGATAACCCCTCCAAAGCTGGACCAATCGTAGTGGAGAACACATATAGAGGGCTTGTCTTGGGATTCTGTCGATTGCATTTGCCACGGAGCTTCGTGGGTCTCGAATCCATTCAAGGTTCTCAGTTGTCTTCAAGACCACTTTCTCTCGATGCCCTTGATAGGTTTCAATATCGATACCCTTCTCATTGTGGTCTACCCAACTTTCGACTGTACCTGCCTGGTGACTGTTCGCGCGCTAGCAACCTAGTTGCCTATCTTTTTTAGGGACATACACAAGTGAATGTGGGGGTATACCATGGTACCTAGGACATAGATCGGGCCATGCTTTGCAAAGTATACCCGTAGGGTGCTTCCGTGTTCGAGTTTCACTTGCACCGGTAAGTTGCTCTAGTGTTGGTTGTTGTAACTGTTCTTCCAATCAGTTTAGTGTTTGATTGTCTTATCTTGTAGGGACTTTCTAGTGCATGTTGTGTTTGAACGGTTAGACTAACCTAGTGTGTCTTTGATCTTCTCACACAATGGAGGATCACCAGCTCCGCCAGTCACGAAGGCTTCAAGGCCTATCACTGGTTACACTGGAGCCACCCCCACCACCACTAAGGCGAAAGCTAGACCAACAAGGGTCTTTTGAAGTGACGGGGTCACACGAAGTTGTGCCCGACCAACATCTGGAGGAATCAACTATCTTAGATTTTGAAGCACAAGCTCTTGGTCCACCTGAAGCCTCCATCACGTATCTTTCGACACCCACCATCGTACTGATTCATCCTTATGAGTGCCAGATAGTGTCGCACACAACAATGGAAACAAATGTTGTTACTCCTTTTGGGAATTCTTCAATTCCCACTACGGTTGTCACCACAGGAGAGTTTCCACCTCCTAACTGACCATCACTAGTCCAAGACACCATGGTCTCGATCGCCTCTACATCGCACAGTGGTCCGATCCCGTCTCTGGCAGTGGCCACAACCCCTTTCACACCAAGTGTGACAGGCCCTCCGTTCTCATGTGGGATGCCTAGTTCAAGTACAAGTCTTGTATTTTCCTACTTCACTTCATAGACTTTAGGTCTGGGGGTAGGGAGCTCTAACACTCCTCTACAAGGACACATGGGGGGCACTCCTGCTCCTTTTAACAATTTTCCTTATGGGGGAGGTCATATACCTCCTTCGTCCCCTTCCCTCGGTGGCACGCATTAGCAATCCGCCGGGCCACCTGCACACCATAGTTTATTTGGAGTGGGGATTCAAGGACCACCTTTGCATAATATGCTGGTAGGTTCGACACCATTTTCTTTGTTTGATGCGTTTGGTAACAATGCCTTCTCGTCAGCTACTTTCCCAGCTGGGGGCAACCCCAGTTTCAGACAACCTATTCCTATGCAGGATACTATTCCTGCACAGGGGGCACACCTAGGAACTTTTTCTGCATCAGGGCCTTGGAATTCTTGGTAGGGATCAGTTCCCTCGTCAAGAATTCTGATCTGGGGTAATTCTTTTCACAATCAGTGGAACCCCGGACAAAGTACTATGCCTATCCCCACGGGACCGACATGGGGCAACCCTTCCCAAAGTCCTTCGAATGTAATGCATGCCAAACCATCTATGTCCTATTTTGGAAATCAACCGATGATGTCTCCTCACACACAAAATCCATACGCTGGCCATGGCCATGGTTTTTACCAGAACCTAGGCCAACAACTGAACTTTTCCTGGCAACCTAGTGCCAGTCAAAATCTAGGCCCCTTTTTCCCAGGTTATCACCAACAAACCAAACTACCCTTCCTGGCAACTTTGCATTTTCCAGACTTGACAAGGTTGTTGAATGACCCTATCTATCACGATTCGCATTGGCCTCTTATGCCGATGAAGTTGCCTTCTGACATCCCAAAGTTCAAAGCCAAGCCTAACAAAGATCCAGGAGATCATGTGACTACCTTCCATCTTTGGTGCTCATCTAACTTGTTGAAAGACGACTCCGTACAATTTTGATTGTTTCAGCATACTCTCATTGGGAGTGCCGTGAAATGGTACATTGAGCTCGATCGCTCAAGATACTCTTCCTTCGGTGAACTGGCGATGGCTTTCCTAAACCATTTCTAGTTACCTGTGAGATATGACGCTGACACCGAATTGCTGGCCAATTTCTCACAAACAAAAGAGGACCAAATCTCTGATCACATCCAAGAATGGAGATGCCAAAAGAGTTTAATTAAGGTACTAGTCCCACCAGTATTCCTGCTTGAGTGGTTCCTTAAGTCTTTGGTCCCACAGTTGTCCAAAGATGTTGCGACGTTGTGAGTATTTTCCGAAGAAGACACCATCATGCGAGCTCAACAAATTGAGCTAATCTATTCTCTGTCCGGTTTATTATACGAGATCTTACCAGATGCGCCAAGATCAATACTTGATAACACCAGACAGAGAGCTGGACCACATGCTGATGGTATTGTTGGTTCAACACAAACAAATCCTGCTGAGCAATTGATGAAATAGTTGTAGCAGTTGTCTATACAACGCACAACGTCCAGCCAAACTACTGCTTTGGCTTTTCCCCCTACCAAAACATCAGATGTACACACAGTGCAATCGACTAATCTAAAGGCCACCCACCAGCCTGAAGGAAATAAAAAACAACGAAAGAAGGGTAAGGGGGATAAAAAACCTACCGATAATGTTGGTGGGGACAACACTGAGAAACAGAAGGCAAGGTATCCATGCAACTTGTGCATGGAAGACCACCCGACCCATCTATGTCCTCGGCTTACAGAAGCCCAAAAGTTCGTGACACAGCAACAACCTACTGTGTTAAGCAATCCATTTTAACATGGGAAAAATCTAACCCAAGCCTCTGCAAGCACGAAAAGGGGAAACCAAGGATCCTTTCCATCTTCAAACAACCCCGCATCTATGAATGTATATATGGTGAAGGGTGATGCTTTTATATCGACTAGAGCACATGACTATAGTAAACCAAGCACTTTTGAGAAGGGAAAAGAAGCCGAACTCCCATCTTTTCCTCTACAGATTGAGAATATGTTGGGTGAAACAATGACACACATCCCCAAAGACGCGTTTAAAAAATCTTCTCACAACCCAAATGCAAGGTTTTCCCAGAACTATTCTATGGTGGAATATTTATCACAAACCCCTTGTGCGATGTCTGCTTTGGAGGTCCTCCAAAGCTGTCCTTCCCAGAGGAAAGACTTGTTAACCGCTTTAGGATCTACTGAAACTTGTAATCCGGGTACAATCATGATGGATACAACCAACCTAAAACCTCGTCTGCCTTACCACGTAGCGTTTTAGATAGTAGTGGCTTATCCCACAAAAATTTTTACTCGGAATATCTTCCACATGGTGGTCAATGAGGGATCCTCCACATGCGTTATGTTGTTGGCATGTTGGAAGGCCGTTGGCCAACCCATTTTGTCTCCATCACCTACTCTCCTCATTGCTTTCGACGGTCATTCATTCCGACCACATGGTATCATTCCCTCTTTCCTCGTGTAGTTAGGAGGGAAGACCGTGTGTGTTGAGGTAGAGGTAGTCGATGCGCCCCTCGATTATAACCTCTTGTTAGGAAGGAGTTGGACTTATGCCATGCAAGCTGTGATTGCTATAGTTTTTTGAGTCTTGTTGTTTCCACACGAGGGTTAGATAGTGACCATCGATCAATTGTCTTTTACTAGACCTGACCCTTCATTGGGGGCATCCACGTTCTTGATGATTGATAATCCTCAACCAGGTGTAGTCAACATAGGGTTTGGTTTGTGCCCATCTATGATGGGTACCTTCGATTACCCTCCCCCTCAAGATGATATCAAGTTTATATACAATCACCATAAGGTTGAGATTTTTCAAGTTTCATCGTTCTGCATGACTTACTTCGATGATCCGTGGATACTTCCTTCCCCATTGGCCACGATGGATGGGACAGGGCACCCGGGCATGTCCATGCCCTTGTCCGCAGCTGAAGTAGCATACTCTTTAGTCCAGCAAGCTGAATCAGCCAACATTGATCCAACTCTTGCACAAGAGTTCAATCCACTTCTAGAGCCTATTTGGGCTCAGGGTTATCTTGCTCACACCGATTCATTAGACTTAGTCTTGCCCTTTGATGAAGCTATAATTGAGGTGATGACTAGTCTGGACAAACCCTGGGAATATCTTCATCACCGATCATACTTCCTCCCAGAGTTAAACAGAATCAAAGCCAGAGAATTCACCTTGACTATGATGGGAGATAGGTCTTGTCCTATTAATCCCTTAGCTACACATGAGGTTTATGTTGAGGGTAATATGGAAACTATTGCTGAAACCTTACCAATCAATATCTCCCGAAACCCTGGCATCATGGAGAATGTTTTCATTGGAGTTGACTGCTCCCCCGGAGAGATTCAAATCTACACAAATATTTTTAAAGAATTCCGCGACACTTGTGTCTAGTCTTACAAGGAAATGCCAGGCATCGATCCAAAAATAGTTGAACATGAAATAACAACTTATCCAGATGCCAAGTCTGTCTAGCAAAAGCTTTGTCCAGTTAACCCCAAGAAATCAACAACCATTAAGGTTGAGGTTGAGAAACTGCTAAAAGCCAGTTTTATCTATCCTATCCATTTGACCCAATGGGTGTCAAACCCCGTGCCGGTCAATAAAAAACAAGGCACAATTCGTGTATGTACGGACTTCCGTGATTTGAACAAGGCCTATCTCAAAGATAATTTTCCCACACCATTCATCGACTAGATAATTGATGAATGTGCGGGTTGTGAGGCCTTCTCTTTCATGGACATTGTTTTGGGATATAACCAAATACAATTCAAACCCGAAGACCAGCAAAAAACAACGTTCGTTTGTCCATGGGGTACATTCGTGTATCGTAAGATGCCTTTTGGTCTCAAAAATGCTGGAGCCACTTTTCAGTGGGCCATGTCTTTTGCTTTCCATGACCTCAAGCATATAGTAGAGGCCTATTTAGATGATTTAGCATCTCGATCTTGCAAGAGAATGGATCATCCTACACACCTTTGACTTATCTTTGAGCGTTATCTCTACTTCTAGATTTGCTTGAATCCAAACAAGTGCATCTTTTGTGTAACATCAGGACGATTGTTAGGCTTCATAGTGTCAACAACAGGGATCATGGTCAATCCTCTCAAGGTTGAGGCAATAATTCAGTTGCCCCCCCCATGCACAATTCTTCAACTTCAGAGTCTACAGGGCAAGGCAAATTTTCTAAGAAACTTTATCGCTAACTACGTTGAGATCACCAAGGTATTTATGTGCTTACTTAAAAAAAATGTTCCTTTTTATTGGGACGATGCTGCCCAATTCTCTTTCTCCGCATTGAAACATGCACTCACAACTGCCCCTCTGCTCCGACCACCTAACTATAACAAGGATTTCTTATTATATCTGGCTGCAACAAAGTCAACCATTGACATGGTCTTAGTTCAGGAAGATGACTTGTTCTCAGAATATGTCATCTATTACCTGAGCCGAGGCCTCATAGGATCGAAACTCAATTATTCTCATATCGAAAAACTTGCGTCGACAGCAGTCCATGTTGTTCACTGGTTCTGTCATTATGTTCTATTTCGCAAGACCACCATCATTGCTGTCGTGAATCCATTTCAGTACATGTTGACACAATGGGTAATAGGTGGAAATATCAGTAGATGGATAGTCATCCTCTAGGAGTTTGACTTAGATTTCATTTCTGCGAAATCCAAAAAGTCACTAATCTTCGCAAAACTTATTTCGAAACTTCCAGTTGAGTGAGGTGATCTTGTGCCCGAAGAGTCACCTATCAGAGGAGATATGTTTTTGATCACCTATTTGGATCCCTGGTATGGATATATCCTTATCTATATCAATACTTTTAAGTGCCCTACCACTGCTTCTCGTGATGAGCGTCAACACATACGCCATCAGGCTAATAATTATCTCATACTCGATGATACATTGTATTGGAGAGGTGTAGACTACATCCTACGTCGATGTCTCACTCATGATGAAGCAGTTATCGTGCTTAATGATTGCCATACCGGAGCTTGTGGCGGTCATTTGTCTGGGTTGGAAATAACTAAAAATATTCTACAAGTAGGTTACTTCTGGCTGACACTTATCAAAGATTGTATCGAATCGGTCAAGAAGTGCCACCCGTGCCAAATATTCTCTCGAAAGATGAGGGCACATCCCGCTCCCATGTTTCCTGTCATCACAGTTGGTCCCTTCAACAAGTGGGGGATTGTTTACACTACATGTAACCCTCCTTCAGCAAGGGGGCACCGCTATATCATCGTAGTTGTAGACTACTTCACAAAGTGGGTTGAAGCTATGCCAATGTTTAAAGATGATGGAGAGACTGTAGCTCTCTTTTTATTCAACCAGATAATAGCAAGGTTTGGCATCCTGAGGGATATTTTCACTGACCATGGCGGTCACTTTCAAAACTAGATGATGACCGAGTTAATGTCAAAACTTGGGTTACAGAAGGAACATTCGTCACCCTACTACCCCCAGGCAAATGGTCAAGTGGAAGATGTGAAAAAAACTCTTAAGACCATTGTACAGTGAATGATCAACTCAGCCAAGTCAAATTGGAATTTGATGTTATACTAGACATTATGGGCTTACCAAACATATGTTAAGACTGCAACTGGTTTCTCACCTTTCCAATTCATTTAGGGCTGGAGGCAATCTTGCCTATCGAATGTCGGATCCCGTCTCTAAAGTTGGTAGTATAGTTATTTCCAGACACTTCTCCACTTGAAGAACGGTTAGTATACCTTGAGTAGCGTCATGATGTGGCCCTGGCCAACGAGGCTAAAAAACATAAGGTCAAGTGTCAGTTTGATAGGTTCATTCATCCTCGGATTTTCTCTGAAGGCGGCCTTGTCCTAGTCTATGACCAAGATAAGGACCCCCTGGGGGCAGGAAAATTCAAACCCATGTGGTTAAGACCTTTCATCATAAACGAGGTTTTAAAAAAGGGCGCTTATCGTCTGGTTGACTTTGAAGGGAATGCTTTGGCGGAGCCTAGAAATGGGCTCTACCTCAAGAAGTATTACTCATAGGCAGGTCACTGTGGGTAACTTTTTGTAACATATGTATAGTCTTTGTACTATTACTTTCTAGTTTCTTTTAGTGTTATGGACATGTCGTTGATGTTATCTTTCATCACTGTGGCAGATGTCAAGTGATTTCAAGGTGTTCATTGGGTATGTATATGGTGCTAGTTGGCACACTCGGAGGCTTGCCTCCGTAGCTTGGGTAATCTTTACAACTCAAGGCCAGTTATTATCTTTCGGAGGTATATGCTTAGTCGACACCACAAATAATGTCATCGAGTATAGTGCAGTTATTGAGTTTCTTCGTGATGCTTTGTCATTTGGTATCTCTCATCTCTAGGTCTATCTTGACACTCAACTGGTTGTGTCTCAGTTAAACAGAGTATACCGGGTTCATGATCCAACTTTACACCGACGATTCCTTAGGGTACGTCTCTTAGAATGAAACTTTGATTTTATTACATATTTTCATGTTCCTAGGAGATTAAACCAAGTTACAGATACTCTAGCTAATCAAATTTTTGATTGGCATCTTGCACACATATGAAAGAAAATTCACATAAACATGTAAATACATTTTTTGCACTCATGATCCATAAGACACAAAAGACAAAAAAACCATACATAATATCATAAAGTAACCAGAGTACACAGATGGACGCAAGTGCCTCAAAAACATGACCAATAACAAGTCATGGGGCTTATGCCCTCAAAAAATATATACAAGTAGTGCTCGTGGCACGTAAAAATGTCCAGCTAAGGTTAGGGCCTGTGGGCCTTGTTATACTGATCCACGGCATTGGCTAAATACCGAAACAACCGGACCCACATCCGTGGTGCGTGCACTACATGAGGCTGCATAGATGGTGGCAGGTCCTCAATCTCTGCCATCGGGACCATGCGAGTGAGTGTTGTAAAGTTCCGCTCAACTCGTCTCAATACCCTCTCAGCGTCCCCAGCTAGAAGATCTCCTACTACTGTTGGTCCCCCTGCGGCGACAGGTGCGACCCTTGGCCGAGGATGACACCTGTTCCTCTCATAGTCAACGGGTCGCACTAGTCCCACATCTGCACACAACGAACACATTCGCCCAATAAGTAACACTATCACCTGTAGCGATAAGTCAATGATCTTTCTTATGGGCATCTGCGAGCTCGAGCGGTCTGTATCATATTCACAGTATAGACCTATCAATTCCGCTATGTTATGCGGCCCCAAAGGAAAAGTTTGGAAGTTGATTGGTTCCCCTCTTCGAGAGAGGCCAGTCAAAAAATAAATGTCCTCAGTCATGGGCACCATTGCCTGCCCCTCTAACATGAATGCCTCTGCATCCGGATGCCAGTAGTCAACCAAGGCATTTAGTAGCTTAGGTTGTGCCCGTATAAAAGGACATATGAAAAACTTGAGTAACCCACACTACATCAAGGCAACCACAACATTGGGGTCTTCCCTGACCAACTCACTAACTTCTTCATGCTCTCTTTCTCTCCAGTGGACATACATCCTGCAAAACACCAAGGTTCAGGAGAGTTAACCCTTCATTTCTAAGCCTTTTACATTCAATAAGGGGGTCCACGTGGTCTGTAATAGTGATAGTGACATGTACACGCATACAGAGTTTACTTTGCTCGAATGTACACGTGGCTTGTTCTGAGATAGCCTGCATGGACCTAGGGCTGACCTTTTAAAGGTCGACGCCCCCCTAAAAAATGAAACCCAATGCAAAAATAAAGACTTAAAATGCAAGATAAGAGAGTTTGTACTTACTTGGTCTAGACAGAAGTTTGTTTCATCCACTGTAGCTCCTAGAATCATCGCTTTTGACAAATGGGGTATTTTGGCTTTAGAGTCAATTTCCAAATCAACAATGGTGATAATGAGTTGCCAGCTTCTATTTATAGATTTTTTGGCCTCTTTTTGTCACTTTTTTGGCCTCCCTTATCATTTTCTGTAAACCAAAAACCATTTAGAGTGATTCAGGAGTTACATGGGAGGGATATGATCGGGTATCGGGACATTTTTTTGGAGTTTTGGGTAATTTTCGATGGTCCGTGAATTTTTTTTTCGGGACATTTTTTTGGAGTTTTGGGTAATTTTCGACGGTCCGTGAATTTTTTTTTCGAGGATCAACTTGAGCATATGGGTTAGGTTTCTACCCTGACTTTTGTATCTCATTGTCTTTTTCCTTTTCCATAGGATTGATCCCATTAGGTCGTGACACAGAACCATCATAGTTGCTTTAGAAGTGTCACGACTTGGTGGTAGAGCTTACCGGAACATGGATGCCCTAGGTAGATCCTGGTTGCATTATGGTATCCATGTTGTCTCTAATCACTGTAGGCTAGGGAGTCCTTGTAGTTTTTGATGATTACGAGTTTTGAGCCTCATTTGCATGCTTCTTTTTCGCTCTTGACTTCACCCTCAAGACTCCCAAAATATATAACGAGTCTTATTTTAAGCCCTTTTCAGACCCTGTAAACATGAAAATATTGTCGAGTGATCTTGTGGCCTTTCACGCTCGTTAAACTGAAATTTGAAGTCACGTCTGTCTGATGGTAGTTTACCCCCTTTTTGGTTTGGATGGTCAACTGTACGAACAAAGGTATACTCTATGGAACTTCATTTCTCTAGAAGAGTACTCTCAGGTATCATTTTAACCCTTTTTTGGGCCCGAGGGACTAAATTTACAAAAAAGGAACCCCCACAGAGTCCACAGTTAAGCTCTTTTCAGACTCCCTAAACTTGAAAAGATCGTCGAGTGACCTTATTCTTTCACACTCGTTAAAATGGTCCAGAAGAACATTCTTGATGGAGTCCATAGTTAAGCTTTTTTCAGACTCCTTAAAAATGAAAAAATGGCCAAGTGATCTTGTCCTTATCACACTCGTTAAAATGGTTTTGAATAGATGTCTTGTCAGTGTTAGTTTACCCCTTTTTTGAACCAACTAGACTATCTTTGAAAAAGGTACCCCAATGGAGTCTCCTTTTATGTTTTTTCAGACTCTCTAAATATGAAAAACCACCGAGCTTACCTTCTCTGGGCTCGTTAAACTTACATAGAAGGACATTACCATTGTGTGTTTTATTAATCGCATTTTCATACCCGTGTCTTTGGCCTAATGTCAACTCCATGTTGCTCTCAAATGAACCATATGAAGCATGCCTTATACGCAAGCCCTGTAGCATTTTACCTCTGTGTCTTGACACCTTTGGCCCCTGAGGATTTTTCCCAAGTGTTATTTTCTTGCATATGTCTCTTTTCCCTGAACATCCCTGTGTTCCGTGCGCTTGGAACTAGTATGTTTGTGACACTCGATTCTCCTTTGTAACGTAACATTCTTTTATCCTTTTTTCAAAATTATTCAAAAAGACAAAAAAAATCAAATATACCCCAAAAAGAGGAAGGGAAAAGTATTTTCTTTATTGGCAGCATAATGAGTCACTCTTGGATAAAGCACATCTGTCTATTTGTTCGTCAAACTATGGGATGTAATATGACCTTAAGAAGTTGTTCTCACTACATAGAGTTGCGTCCTCCTCTGTTTGGTTATTCCTCCAAACATATGAAGAGTTTGTGTTGCCCCCTTCTTCATAAACTTATGATTAATGCCATGCTGCCTATGTCTCATCATTTGTTGTGCTGTTTTCCAAGGGTAGTTTTTACCAAGCCTGAGTCGACCCCTCTGTAATTTATCTCTTTCCCTCATACCCGGCTATCCTGAATGTCCAATCAATTCCTTGTTCGAAATCATTGAAGCCTTCAGTCTGATCATCAATATTATCTAGTCCATGACCGATGAGTCATCGAAGACCTCTAGGTAGTGAAGTCGTACACTCATATTACACTCCTACCTTGAGTTTTGAAGATTTTGAAGTTGTTGCTCGAGCTCTGAAGATCTCATCTCTAGCGATCAAACTGTATCGGCTTCTAGAAGATGGATACTCTATATGTATATCTTTTTGATTTCGAGATGTAGCTCCACTATGTATTGTTCGTCGCTACACTTTATATAGTTATTTGACATGGATCTACAATGTATTTGATTAGTAGCCATGATTCTATTTTATCCCAAGCATGGGTATGCCCGCCTCAGTGAGACATTTGTTATTTTGCAGACGACGCCTCCTACTTCTTGGTCCCTGGGCTCACTTGTTCAGCACATCAGTAAAGATTGGTAATGTATGTCAGCCATCAGATGCTCTTTCGACCTCACACATTAGGGGGCATCTGTTATAACCCTAATTTGCACCATACATGCTTACCTGGAATCAAGCCATCTCAGATCCCTTCTTTTCCAAAGCACTGTTGAACAACTCTTTAAAAAATCTCTTTTATAAGGGCCCTCATGCCCTACTACATTACTACATGTGTGTACATGCTAGATGACCTAAAACAACCTGCGTGGACCTACAAAAGCATGAAAAAAGGAAAGTTGCTGATTGAACACACATCTTTGGGTGAGTTAACTGAAACTCCCGGCCATGCATGGCCGAGGGTTCGTCCAAATACCTAGCTTCTTCTAGCCTATAAAAGAAGGGTTAGGGGTCCCATTTGGAGGAGGAGAATAAGAGTAAAGAAAATCTACCCAATTGCACATTCCCATTGTCCCAACCCTTTAACCATCCTTGTGCAAAGAGAGATACAAAGAAAATAAGTTGGAGGACATTTGAAGAGGAGCCTGGGATCAGGTTCATGGAGCAGTGGTTGGTCTCGACATTGTAAGTTGATTCATTAAGGTTAATAATAAAGAGATGCTTTTCCCATCCCACTATATGAGTTCTTCATAGTTTAGTGAGTATATGTTTGAATCTCTAACCCATTAATCTGTAGAACAAATGCATGTAGAGTTTGTTTCTTTTTTTGTACGTAGGTCAGTCTTGAGAGGATAGCTGCCAACAAGTGATAAAGTGTGAAGAACGATCGACATCGAACATTTGGAACAAGGTATGTTCGTGTAACTATGTATTTGCTTTGAAGAAATGGGGATTAAGTCTGGGATGATGGTAGAAAGTAGGATTCTTTTGGTCTTATCTGCATGCATAGTATAACCCTAAATGCTAGTCCGTAGGGGGATTTCCCACCCCAAAACTCACCCACACCTGACCAAATATATCATATGTAGTAGGGATAGTCTCTCGATACATGCATGAGCCACATGAGTTACACTGGAAGGCTGTGAATCACATCCTTAGATACGTTCAGGGCACTATTAGTTATGCGATCAACTAAGAAATAGGTTGCAAGTTGGATCTCATAGGCTTCACCGATTTTTACTGGGCTGGTGATGGCATCGATAAAAAGTCCACCTCTAGGTACATGTTGAGTTTGGGATCTGACCCAATATGTTGGTCGATAAAAGAGCAGTCATCTATTGCTCTATCTTTAGCAGAGGCTGAGTACAGGGGAGTAGTCAACATCACCATCCAAGCACTGTGGCTACATAACTTCCTCACCAAGCTCGACATTCATTTCCACCATCTGTCAGTGATCTAGTGTGAAACCTAGAGTACACTCAAATTCCGTCGAGATCTAGTACAAAGATGATGGAAAAAACATATCAAAATCCATATGTATTTTATTAGGGAGTTGGTTCATGATAGGGTCATCGATTTGCAATACTTCCCTTCCATCGAGCACACTTCCAACATATTATCCAATACTTGAACTGAGAAAAAATTCCAAAGGTTGTGCAATCATCTTGGAGTGAAGGAAACAATTTCCTAGCAACTGACTTTCTCTTTTTTTGATAAATTTTATTTTTAGGGGGGTTTTTTTCCCATGAGGTTTTCCCTCTTCCCTCACTTGATTTTAGAGTTCATTAGTTTCATTTTTCATGGGTACCTAATATGGCCTCTGTTGCCGGGACCCATCCATTATGTATACTCCCTAGTAGTGTTCAAGGGGGGTGTTGGATATATTACATACACCTAAGATTTTCCTTTCATTTTCTTTTCCTAAGTTTATTTGTCTATGTTGAGGGTACCATAGCTTGATATATTCTCCCCTAGACAAGGGTACCACATTCCCTCTAGTCAATTCTCAGTTACCATTCAGTTCGACTAGTTGAGTGAAGTGTTGGATGCCAACCTTGAATTTATCACCAAGTATTGCATGATAACCTCAGGATCATAACTAGTAATGCATGCTTTCATTGGGATCATCACCAGTAAGGAAAATTCCACATGTGTGAGTGATATCCTCCTCATTTCACTTTGGTTTGGCTAGTTAACTGACGAACGCATGACCAATTAACTAGGAATGGGTGGCAGTAGACTCGAATGACTACCAGTGTGTGTCACATCTCTCTAGAACACTCCTAATGCACATTATCTAGGGACTATGGGGAGTTAGTTGTGTGATACAAGACATATCACTTGTATTGTAACATTCTCTCATAGACATAATAGAAATTATTTTCATTCTTTCCTCCAATTTTTTGTCTTCTCTTCAAACAATTTGCAAGATGTGTGCATTTTATTGCTAGCTATATATTCTATGTAGGTACCTCAGGAACTCTATAGTAAGAAGGTGGGTGATGAACATATTGTTTGGTTCTAAGCATGCCATTTGGCCAAACTTTGTAATTTCCTGTGAACAAAGGCATAACAATAAATCATTTAAAAGTTAATGAGAACCAGAACATATTTCCCCAAGAGGAAAACTAGGTCCATTGAGAAATAAATGTTACCCATTTACTTTGTTAGTCATCCATTCGACGACGAATACAGTTTGATGTTTTTCCAAGCTACCATACAAAACTCATAGGATACCTGTGATAAAACCACAACATTGAATGAATTTGTTAGAAGATGGTATTAAATAGAAAAAATAAAACCTATAAGTTATAACCTAATAACCATCGAAACATTGGAACAAATTATTAGCTTTGAACCATGGATTCCTTCCAGCTTGAGCATGAAGTGATCTGTAACTGTAAGATAATAATGAATAAACCCTTGACCAAAGAGAAAATAGATCCTTTGGCTCTACATTCAAACCTTTTTGAACTAATGCATTAAACAAGAGATAGAGAAAGGTCTTGGATTCCCATGCAATAATAAAATATTGATAGTATTGTTAGGTGAGACAATTGGGAGTTTAATGGTGCCAGGCTTGGATGAGATCTCATCTCTTTGTTCCCTCAACTTTGCATTGATGTCAACTCAGATTAAACATTGGTTAAACTAGAAGTTAAAGCGGTGTTGGTATGGAATAATTAATGTGTGGTTGAGGTATGCATGTGTAGACATAGGTGGCCATTGCATGGCAATCAAACTATTTGTAATTACCTCAAGTCCCTAAGACTCTAAGGAGAGAGCCATTAATGGAATCATAATTCATATATGGGTATGTATGAGTTAGGTTAAAGATTTGTTTTCAAGAACAAATTCTAGGATAGTGGGTGAATCACAAGTCAATATAGAGTTGTATAAGGATAAAAGAATAACATAAATATCATGAGATTTCTCCAACTTAAGGAATTATAGTCTAGTCTTTGAATAACATTACATGAAAATATAAACGACGAACTAATTCAAAGTGTTATATGATCACATGGTGAATATAATCCAAACTTAATGTGGTAAGTTATAAATACTTCAATAAAAAGGATACCAAACTAATTCAAAGTGTTATATGATTACATGGTGAATATAATCCAAACTTAATGTGGTAAGTTATAAACAATTCAATAAAAAGGATACTAACACTTTTATACCTGTGAAGAGAATAAGTCCCATTTGATGGTGACTACCAGTGCAAGCACCTTTGTGTGAGTAACCTATCATGGCATGAAAATTATACAAAGAGCGTTAAATAGCCATATGCAACAATAATTTAAACAAAATTACATAGTTAAAATCCTAATTATAACCATACAAATATATTCTTGTTGATGGAACTTAAAAAAAATTAGGATGGAAAGAGTCATTACAGGTTCTACCAGTTTGACCTATATAAGACTTCCTACAGGAGAAAGGAATTTCGTAAATACCTTGGCCAAGCATCGGGTTGGATTTGTCTTAACTATTCTAAAACGTTGCTTAAGGGTTTGACAGGGTTTGAACACATTTTTTATGTTCTTCTTGGATAAAAGTTTGGCGATATGATATGTAGTGCCCTATATGTAAGGAAGAGATAGGACGACATGAGGAGGGGTATAGGTTGAGGAGGTTTTTGGTTTAGGATTACTGGAGTAGAAAAAATATTGGTTGATTTGAGATATAGAGTACCCATTCGATATAGGGTTTTTGTTAAATGGACATTTTCTTCTGCGAGGAATTGTGGGGGAGAAATGTATATGGCATGAGAAATCAAGGTATTCAATATATTTTATTTTTGAGCTAGATGATGATGGGAATTGATATTAAGGTATCTATTCATGTGGGTTTTCTTCCTATAGACTTGGTGAGTGAGGGATCCATCTAGAAGATGAGACACCAGAACATCTAGAAAGGGGATCGAGAGTTTTCCTTTTGGTTTCCATATTGTATTGGATGTGGGGGGAAAGGATATTAAGGTGATTTAAGAACAAGTTCAGGTTGGCCTGGCCATGGGGCCAGATCACAAACATGTCATGTACAAATAAAAACCAACATTTAGGTTTGATATAGAAAATACTTAAGGATAAATCCTTGAATTTTTCCATAGATATATTAGCCACTACTGGTGTTATCACTGAAATTTCGTCCGCAAATGGTTATAGAAATCCAACATCGTCAAATAGTTATGAGGTCACCTATGGACCAAAATTACCACAAAAGCATTTCCAAAAGGTCCAAAACTATACAACCAGTGATAAAATTAAAGTGCGCTATGACTACACAGGGCGCACGTGCACATGCGCTATCCGGAAACGCAGGGAAAGCACACATGTGCACAATGCGCATTTGTGGTCACTAAAAGCCGCAAACATATGAGAACAACAAATTTATGAGATTGGTTGGTCTCCCACCCACTTATGGTTCAACTTCCAAGTTGATTTGACACCCAAATCTTGGATCAATCCGACTGGGTGGCTGGTTAAAGACCTAAAAATGCCCTAAAAAGCCTCTTTTCACACTACAAGATGGTTGCACAATACCTCAAAGTGGTGCTATAAAACAAAGCCATGGGTGCATTTCATTTTCAAGGAATTCATTAGCAAGGTTATGCTGCTGCAATTCTCTTGGGGAATCCTCTATTCTCATCAAGAGTATACTAGCATCATTACATTGGGCAATCCATCTCACCTCTTGAGTGGATTAGCTTGGGATTCTTTCACCATTTCATTCAAAGTTGTAAGAAGATCCTAGTTGTGGGGGTCCAAAAGCCCTCCCTTGGAGGAAGAAGGGACCCATAGTCCTCTTTCTTCTTGGTGTTTTCTTTCACTAATATAATCCTTGCCATTGGTGACATGAGTCTTATTGGTTTTTTGTTCTTATGTCCTTATGCTCAATAGTTTAGTTGTTCTTTTATTTCTTAGTTTAATTCTAAGATTGTTCTTTTATGTTTCTTTCTCTAACCCTTTTCCTTTGCAAGTGTCTTGCTTAGCTAACCCAACTAAGCTTGTAAGTACCTATGTTTTTCTCATTTAGGTGACAAAAGAGGCACAACATATTGGTGACTCCACTGGGGAAAGGTATCAATTTCCTACCCCATTTAGGTTTTTCCAGCTCTTCTTTTGGTTTATTTAACCTACAGGTACCTTAATCGTCCCAAGACGACCTGAAAAACATCCAATTCAAAGTTGAATTGAGAGAATTCCATCTGGAATTTTCTTCACGGTCATGTGTTAGTTGTGCATGGGTTTATTGGCCCACATTTGCACATCGTGCACACGTGCGCCAAAATTACAGTGTTGTTCTGTGCACCTGCACCCAAAAGACTATTTTGGGTTGTGCATAGGCACTCAGTGTGCCTCTGTCTACTCTGGGACCCGCGCACCTGTGCATAAAAATACACATTGTAAGCTTGTTTGTGATTTGGGGAAGACCCCTAGCCTTCTTAAAAGTGATTTTATGCATATTGTAATATGCACCACTTAGTTCCCTCTTCATATAAAGGGATTAGTCAAAACACATAGGCACTTAGGGGGTTTAAAATCATTATTTCCTCTTTTTCTTTCATTTTTCCACATGGATGGCTTGCTTTGACTAAAAGTATAAGTTGGAATCAATTGTAATCACATAAAACTTGCATTGGGACTAGAAGTTTGATAACAATCGCCTAGTATGCTCTTCTCTCGCGCTTCGAAGTGACCTTGAGAATCAGAAAAAGATTGTAGGACAATTTCATCTCCCTTAAAAAGACTAAAACCTTTGGGAGAGGACAACAACCCCCTCGGGACTCCTCTTAGTTTATTTTTCAGACACATCTCAAGATTGTAATAGGCCCATACATGCCCACATGCTACAAAGATAGGATAGTGTGTTTAAAGGTTTTGTAATGGGCCCATACATGCCCACATGATCACAATCTATGATAGTTTCAAAGATTTCTTAGATTAAATCACATTAGGGAGTTAAAGGAATAGTAAAGGACCCACATGTACACATGCTAGCTTCCTAGGGACTTTTGAATTATGCAAGGTTGTACCAAAGGAATTTAGTTAATTAGGTAATCAACACTTGTAAGGACCAAGCGAAGTCCACATGCAACAAGGTGAAACCTGATACATTAAAACATTGGCACACTTTCACTCATTCACACACAAAAGTCACTTATCACTCACATAGTTTTCATCTCGAAATGTGGAGGTCAAAGTAAGTTTCCTCCAAAGGGATTCTGAAACACCCCACCCTTTTCTTGACGAAACTATCCACTCCCATTTAATTTCAATGAAAATGGCTCACACCCCCAATCTCTCAAACAAACCACATCTAAATTTTTTCTAAAAACTCACTAAGTTTTTCTCCATAGGAGGTGCCAAAAGAATTTTTTTATCCTAGGTAGGATTTCGGGGATAGGCATCCAAATAACTCCCTGTTATCTGGTTCTCACATTTTCAAAACCATAGAAGTTGTCAAATAGGGAACTGGAAATCCTCCAAGTCAAGTGTTCCTAACACCATAAGGTAGGGAGATACCCATGAAGGGATGGAGGCCAAGGTTCGGTTGTTCTATGCATCCCCCCTTGAGGCACCCACCTCTTGGATGGGATCTATCCTGTGACCCATTTCTTAGGCCGAAAATCTAAATGCCGCACTTTGACTGAGGTACCTAGTGACCAAATTTTAGGACATCTACCCAGGTGGCAATTGTGGGCTGCAATTGCACCTTAATCGGATTGTTTTTGGCTATTGGGAAATATCGCTAGCTCTTTCGAGATATGCCCCCTTTACCCCTCATTATAACTGATTACTTCATCCTTCACTAGTTTCTCTTCCGATGACTTCAGACCCCACTGTTGAGTACTATTGGAAGGTCCAGTGCTATTTGAGAGGAAGGACATTACGTCTTTTAGGACATGGGAAATTGTTTTCTTTGATCCCCCACACAGACAAAACCCACTTATCCACATATATGATTATTTTTCAAAATATTGTATGTATGCTGCACTTCTGATTACATTTTGATTTAGATATATATCGTGTAAAGTTCAAAAATTGCAACAAAAGGCTCTTGTTTATTTATTACTCTCACCACAATTCATACACATCCACTCAACTATTCGGACATCATAGGGGACCCATAGAACCCCCATCGTTCCAAATGCTTCCTAAACCTCCCTCCTATTTTAGGAGGAGTTACTAGTCTTGCCAACTCATCGGCCCCACCTTCTCACACTCCTGTGAGTGCCACTGTCTTAGGATCAACTTTGCTTTGTTCCACCTTACTTGGGTCCACTTCCCAAGGTCCACCATCCACTCTCTCTCCTTTACATGGAAGCGGGGGGCCAACTTCCTCTCAAGGGGGAAGTACCAACCCACCTAGTCCCCCTCAAGGGTCAGGTTCACAAACCACTCACACCATGGTTGGAACTAATCCTCTGCCACCACTACAGATGCCATATTTGGCCTCTCTTAACATACCAGATTTAAGCAAACTCACAAGTGATCTTATATTCCATGACCCCACATGGCCTGCAATGCCTACCAACCTACTTTCAGACATCCCCAAGTTTGAAGGAAAGGCAGGGGATGACCCTGCCAACCATGTCATGACTTTCCACCTATGGTGCTCTTCCAACATCATTATGGATGATTCCTTTAGACTACAATTATTTCAACGCACACTCACTGGCCCATCAACCAAATGGTATGTAGACAAAAAATCGGGGTCCCATGTGACTTTTGAGTCCTTAGCCAAAGAATTTTTGACCTTCTTCCAATTACCAATCCGCCATGAAAATGGTCTTGAACTACTCTCCAATTTTAAACAAACCTCAGCCACACATGTCATTGATCACATTCACGAGTGGCGTAGATGAAGTAGTTTGTGCAAAGCTGAAACCACCAAACAACAGTGTCTTGAATGGTTTCTCAGATCACTTGTCTCTCTCCTTAGTAAATATGTAGCTTCCACCTTCCCTTAATCAGAAGAAGAAGCCATTAGTAAGGATCAAAAATACGACCTCATCTATTCACAATCAGGGTACTTATACACAGTACTTCCTGATCTCCCAAAACTTGTTCCATTTGGTCAAGACAAACCTGGGATGTCTCACTCAACAGAAAGATTGATTGGTAATACCATGCACCACAGTCGAGAACCCCAACAACCACCAATTTATGGCACACCTCAATATCCACCGGCATATTGGGGAACCTCTTATTACCCTCCACCCCCTTATCAACAACCATACCCTTTTTCTCTTCCTCCACCTATCAGTGGGCCCCGCCGACACCTACAATACACCCACCTATCCAAACAAGTTCTGGTACTCCCTCTACCTCAGCTTATACTCTAAGTACTAGCGAAAGTGCCATGCCTTCCTATGTACCTTACAGATCATTACCCCCATAGAACCCATACTTTCCATTCCCTGGTCCTCCATAGCCCATGGCTCCCCCACATCCTCATGTCGGGGTGAATTTTGTTCAACCCTCTCCCCTTCAACAATATCAAAATTCTGAACAACTGAATACAACAAATCCAACCCATCAGTCGAATAATGCCAAAAATAAAGGAAAAAAAAGGAACAATAGAAACCCAGGTCAAGGCAAGAATCACCCCCAACAGAACCAACCGACTGGGGGAAACCAAAATCAAGGGAATTAGAACCCCCAGGGGGGCAATAACAACAGGTGTCAAGGGAGAAACAACAATACTATTAGAACCACCTTCCCTTGTGCCCTTTATGGTGATTTTGGTCATTATACTCATCATTGCCCCCAAATCACTGATTTTGAATGGATGAAAGACTCAGGACTTGTACCACACTCTCCAACACCACCTGCCCCTCAGCAGACCCCACAACAATACGTGTAACAACCACCCCTAGTCGTGCTGCAGAATCCCATTCCACACCAGGGTGTGATGAACACCCAACATGACACACAGCCTACCCCACCACAGTTGGGACAATACCTCAATCCAAACAATCCCATAGATTGTTCTATCCTCCTCACCAGTGAGGAAGAAATCCTTCTGCAAACACGTAGTCGTCAATACCGTGCACCCGCTGAGTCTCCTCCCATTATCCTAGAAACAATCCTAGCACCAATGGGACCCCCGTTGGTGATTCCTTGCCCTAACACTGAAGCACCTCTTCGAATCATCCCTCGCATCCCATTGCGCAGGAATGTCCACAACCCCTAGGCTAGGGTGGCTCATAATTACAGTTTGGTTAATGACTTAGCACAATCACTGGCTGCTATGTCAGTCTTAGAAGTCCTTCAAACTTGTCCCACTCAGTGGAAATCATTACTTTCCACCTTGGGGGAAGTCGACCCCGTGGATACTCAACTCATCACATTTGATCTTGACAATGGAGAACCTCGCCTTCCCACTCTAATCGCTTTTCAAATCCCAGTAAAAATTTGGAACATTACAGTTCATCGGTGCATCATCGATGAAGGTGCATCCACATGCATTATGTCCAAGTCTGTATGGAAGAAACTTGGTTCCCCCAAACTCATACCATCTTCCATTACCTTAAGAGATTATGATGGATGATCATCTTCTCCTGAAGGGCTCTTCCAAAATGTCCCTGTAGAACTCGGGGGCAAGACTATTCTCATCGAAATTGAAGTTATCAATGCCCCACTTGATTATAATATCTTGTTCAGTTGTAGCTACATGTATGCTATGAAGGCATTTGCCTCTTCCATCTTTCGAACAATGATGTTCCCCCATAATGGGAAGATCATTACCATTGACCAAGTTTCACATTATGAGCCTAACCCTTCTGCCAATATCGATAACATTCTTCCTCTCATTCAGACGAGTCATGATGCATACCCACTCATTGAAATGGGTCTCGAAATTTTCAAAGACCCATCATTGTTAGGAACTTACCATGGTGCACCACCGCTCCTTCATCCTTCCAATCAAGTATGCATCGTATCATCCAACGAAACTGACATAGAGGATACCCTTCCTCCTAGGGAGGCTTCTATCATATTTGACGTCCCACTAGTCACAAAAATCCCCCCTCATGAGCCTCCTGCGAACTCGTCGACTCCACCAGTTCATGATTTCACCTCTCCCTAAGGCCATATCCTAGTTTGGGAGATAGTTCCCCAAGACATTACTCAAATCAACTTCTTCTACCCTCCACCAGGCGTACAAAATTTCCAAGTAGCCGCAATGCTTACCCTCCCTAATATCGTGTTGGGAATTCCAGTTTGGTATTTACATCCACCAGAGATGGTTCCTCAACCATCCCTTCCCCCGCAAAAGGAAGGAATCCCAATGACGATTCCCATACTCACTCCCACCATACCCTCTACACCCCCACTCACTAACCTTCCTACCACAGCTGGGGGCAGGCAAAAGAAGAAGGATCCCACAACTCCACTTCCCCCATGCATTCAAACTCCTTGTGCACTATGTGAGAAAGATGGACACCCAACCAACAAATGCCCATCTCTACCCGAATTACATAACCTAATTCAACTCAATCAAACACCATCACCACTCGTCACTATAGCAAGCACTGCCACTATCTCCCCTAATGCAAGTAGCAAAGGGCTGCGAACC
This sequence comes from Picea abies, assembly GCA_900067695.1. Lineage (NCBI taxonomy): Eukaryota > Viridiplantae > Streptophyta > Pinopsida > Pinales > Pinaceae > Picea > Picea abies. Next base: position 1,735 of record CBVK0100393176.1, on the reverse strand, counting down.
AAATTCGCCTGCGCCATTTGTTTCGAATATAGCCATTATACACACCATTGCCCAACACTACCTCACTTCTACTAGACATTAGTAGCAGTACACCAAAGCTTCCAACAGGAACCTAGTCCAACTACATCATCCCTACCAAACATCACTGACATCCATTATGTCACGACTTCAGTCAATGAACATATGAGATGCCCTTGCTCTCTACGTGAATCCTTAGATCATTTTACATATCAATGTCCTATGATCATTGAATACAAGCAACGCCAATCGACCATGATTCAAACCCCTGCGCCCCCTACAGAATCGTTGATTAACCTTACCTCATCACTAGAGGTTCTTCATATCATTTCTCCTTAACCAGAGGCACTCCCTATTCCTCTATGGTTCTTGGATGACTTATACGAGGATTTACCCCCAAATCCCCCCAATTCTCCCATTCATTTCCCTACGGAAATTTTACATCCAACTACCACCAGTACTCCTCAGTACCTTGATATTTGGTTTATGTCAAGCAAACCATTGAAATCTCATTGCATCGTTCCCCCTGCTTATTCATCACTAGAGGACAACCACACGATAATAGTCACTGATATCACTCTTTATGATACCTTGTATTCCAACCAATTCTACTGTGACGAGGACATACTCGAAGAATTAAACACCCCCAACTACCCATGGGATGTGCTACACCACCGAGTGCTCTTCTTTCCACAGGAAGCCTTCATGCCTCCTAACCAACACCCCATATATGAAGTCGAAACCAAGGATTTTATCCCATTAGGGCATATCGACTGGTTCAACAACCCCATTCTTGCCCTTGATGCTTTTGAAGAAGACAACATGGCCAACATTTCCCCGACCATCAAAATCGATATTTCCATAAAAAATGGAGTCGTCGATGAAATCACCATTGGTGCCACATGCACTCCTCAAGAAATCACCATCTATAAAGCCCTCTTCCAAGAATATCTAGATATTTCACCTGGTCATACACAGAAATTCCTGGCCTTGATCCCTATATTATCGAACATCGCATAGACACATGGCCTAATATCACACCAATTCGCCAAAAACAATGACTGCTACACCCATCCAAAGCAGCAGCCATTAAAGCCGAGATTGAAAAATTACGTGCGGTCAGGTTCATCTACCCCATCACCTATACCTCATGGGTTTCCAACCCCATACTCGTTAACAAAAAACAGGGCACTATCCATGTATGCACATACTTTCACGATCTCAATCATGCCTATCCTAAAGACAACTTTCCAATGCCTTTCATCGATCAAATTATCGATGACTGCGCATGCCATGAGGCTTTATCCTTCATGGAAGGTTTCTCTGGTTATCATCAAATCCAAATCCATCCAGCTAATCAATACAAAACCACATTCACCACCCCTTGGGGTAATTTTACATATCATTTCATGCCTTTTGGCTTAAAGAATGCTGGCACAACTTTCCAATGGGCTATGACATACATTTTTCATGATCTAGCTCATATCATCCTCGCATACTTGGATGAACTCATAGCTCGATCCAAAAAAGTGCACCTAACATCTTGATGATTTATGGATCATCTTCCAACAGTATCGTCAGTACAACATCCACTTGAACCCCCTCATGTGCGTATTCTACATCACTGCAGGGCGCCTCCTTAGATTCATCGTTTCACAAAGCAGTATTACTGTGGACCCCCTCAAAGTCCATGCCATCACAAAAATTCCACCCCCCC
>CBVK0100393169.1:0-10532 GCA_900067695.1 Picea abies | reverse complement strand
TTCATTTTATATTGTGTGACCACAAGGAGGGGGTGCGGGCGCCATGTTATAACCACTAGCGCACGCTATAAGAACCTAACCACCATTGTTTCGGGGGATATGACCACCATTTTGGGGCTTGTTTCAGTTGTTAGTGCGAGGAGCCCGGGGCTCAGTCCCATTATATATTTCCACATGACCATGAAGTTTGGGCTAGGGGCCAGCGCATAGCCCTTTGGGCTGGCGCTTGGCCACATAAATGCCATGTGACCTCATTTAAGGGGCACACGCCTAGTCCAAAGGGGCTTAGCCCATAATATTTACAAAAAGTGGGTTATTTCTTATGGTTTTTGGATTTTTATTGATTTTTATGCTTGTTAATGGAAGATTTGGCCCATTTTTGGGGGATATTGGGCTCTTTTTGAGCCCATATTTTGGGAGGAAGTTGGGGAATGTTAACCAACTCTAGATATATATAGATTAGGCCTTCTTGAGACCATGAAGGATAGTCAGAGTAGATTTATGCTGAAGCAAATCCAAGCCAAAGCCATTTTTATGCAGGGAAGCTGTTGAGGAGCGCACCTTTGCGGGCCATTTCTGGGAGCTTCGGTCATCTGTTTTGAGTGTTGTTTCTTCTGTTGGGTTATAGAGATCTGGGAGAAAAAGACCAGATTAGTCTTGTATACTTATGGCACTGCTGCGATGTACTTATTGAGATTTGAACAAAAATAAAGAAGCCTTACCCACTAAGACAAAGGCCTGGAGATGTAAGCGAGATTGTTGAACTTCATTATCACTTCTCTTGTTATGGTTTGCTGTTCTTATTGCTTCATTTCAGTTCTGTATATGTGTTCATGGTTGTGATATATTATCATATCTTCTTCCTCTTTCATTAAGCTTCCTTAACTGGTTAATCAACACATGCTTAATAAATCAACCATAGTCATTAAAAGATCTTTTCGAATCACTCAGGGATGGAAATGGTATTGTCCAAGAATTATGGTAAAATATCCAATCCGTTGTCATGTTTTTTCAAAAAATCTCTGCAATCTTCACCTTTGAAGGTGAGTGTTGGCTCTGGGAGTCTCAATATCTTACGAAATACTTGAGGCAAAATAATAACGAGAGAATGGTTCTGGAGTGGAATTATCCACTGGCTTGGTATATATTTCTTGGCACACTAGGCAACCAATTCCTTGCAGTCAAAAACTTGTGGAACACAACATGTGCACACAATTTTGGATGTCCAAATTACTTACTTCTGAGCAAAAGGGGATGAATAATAAGAGTATGCTCTAGACAACTGAGAATTGTGATATTCTCATCCAAAAATCTTCAAGGTATCTCCACAGAACTGTTGTTGAGCTACTGCTGCCATAAGTTGATGAGAACGTTCTTTTTTATTCTGATAATCTTAGAAAAGGGCGCTTGAAAGATAATATATAATCTTCCGCGGATCATGCTTTAATGTGTTTTAATGAGGAGGCTCCTCGAGTCCTTCACCTATTAATGACAATATTTATGGGACTTGCATAATGAGTTATTAACATTTAAACCATAATAAATGTGTATTGGGAAAAGCGTGAAGGTGGCTAGGAAGGACGTGAGCGAAATAGGATTTGAGATTTTTTCGAACCCGCAAACCCATGACTGGAGAAGGTTGAAAATCGACTAAGTGTTGTGATGTGGTCGAAATGACTCATCGTAGGAGAAATGAGATACTTGAAAGATTGGGGTGCCCGGGGGTCAAAATGTAGATCGTGGATCTTTTGAATGCAATTTGTGTATCATGGAACATGGGATGTGAGAGCTCGACCCCGCTAACCCGGGAACCCACGATTGCAAAAACAACTAAGTATGGGATAATGTGGCGGTTGGGCGGAATCAATATGTGAGAATGTGAATTGGGGGTGAGGATTCACGAGTTCACCAACTCGAGAACCTGTCATTCTCAAAAAAACTCCTAAGTGTAGAACTAGAAAGGGAGAATAGAATGGAAAAAGGAAATGGGGAAAATGGGTAAGTATAGAAGAGGAAAATAAAGGGAGAAAAGAAGTTGGGAAAATAGAAAAGGGGAGGGAAATTTCATGATGGAATTGATATCAACAATAGGCTCCAACTGTGGGATGACAACCCTGTGTGTGTTTTCAAGAATCTAGAATCTCTCATGACCAGGTGCTTCCGCTCATTGGGATATGGAGTCATAGTAAGAATATACAGTCTGGAAAAATAAAATTATGTATAATGAGAATGAGAGTCTTAGGAGAAAAAAACTTTCAAATTTTTCCTGTTGAAAGCTAACATTAATCTTTTTCCCTTCATGTCTTAGAGCATATAGGAGTAAAAGCCTAATATATTCTCGATGACATATGGTCTGATCAAGAGTGCTTCAAAATTTGTATGCATGGATGACTTCTCCTTGGCCTTGTTCCAAAGGTACCAGTTCTCCCTTTTGGAATTTCTTCACAGTTGTGCTCTGATCAAAATATATTTTGACGCTCTGCTGCTGCTTAGAAGTTCAATACAGAGCTTTTCTTCATTCCTCTTCCAACTTCAACAACTAGTTGATTCTCCTCTGTATTTGTGAATTGTCTTTTGTATCTTTGGAATTGACCACAGATATCAATGAATTGAGCTAGACTAATCATAATTTTTGCTTCCTACCCATTAACCAATAGATATGGAGACATCTCGGTGCTATCCTTCGGGGTCATTTTGCTTGCCCATAACACATCCTTCAACTTCATATGCCAATTCCTTTGGTTCTTGTCAATGGTTTTCTTCAGTATCTGCACAAGTGTTTTGTTTGTGGATTTGGCAAGGCCATTACCTTGTGGATAATAATTCGATGATTGACCCATAATGATTCCATACTCTCCACAAAACTCTGTAAACTTCGACCCAATTAAAATCGAACCATTGTCTGTGATAAATTTATTAGGGACACCAAATCTCGACGAAATATTGTCTTTGAGGAATTTAATCAACTCTTCATAATCAAACTTCTTTAATGCCACTGCCTCCGACCATTTTGTGAAATAATATGTAGCCGTGAGGATGTACATATGGCCTTTTCTAGACTTTGGATTAATTGGCCTGAGAACATCAAGTCCCCATTGGGAGAATGGTTTCTCAACAATTATGGGTTGTCATGTCATTGCAGATCTTTTCATCTTTCCTTAAAACTACTGGCATGACACACATTTCCTTATTATGGTATATGAGTCTCTGAAAATAGATGGCCAATAGAATCCAACCCTTATTATCTTGTGGGTAGTGGCAGTAGGGGCAAAGTGTCCACCGCATATTCCTTCATGGAACTCTATCATCAGTTCTTAGGCTTGATTTTCATCAACACATCTGAGTAATATACCATCATAATTTCTCCTGAACAATATGTCAACAATCCTTGCATATTGGTTCTCCTTCATCTTTAATGCCCTTCATTCCTTGGAGTTCATGTTGATAGGGAACTACCCAGACCTTAAGTAGAATATAATATCTCTATACCATTCTAAGTAAGCTAATGGTTCTCCAACTGGGATTGAAATCATCCCATTGACCGAATCCCCATTCGCGATGATCTTTCATAAACCTTGCCCTTTGATTGCCTTTAAAGGTTTAATCTTGATATCATATTATTGTATATTTTCCAACCAGTTATCCCAAATGTCCTTCTGTCAACTATTGATTTAAAATCATATTCACTGGTAATGAGAGAACATAAGCAATAATATGGGAATTTAATATATACGTTTGAAAGTGTGCCACTGCTTTTACAAGGGCCAAGTCTTGTTTCTCCAGTTTCTAATACCTCGATTCATATTCATGTAGGGTTTTACTCATAAAACTTATTGGGATTTCTTCTCCTTCGTTATTTTTCTAAGTGAGAACGGATGCAACAATCGTTTTTGTAGCAAATGAATAGATATGGAGTTTCTTTGGATGCTCGGACTGATGAGGACAGGAGTAGCAGTGATTGTTCCTTTGATATTGTTGAATGTCTCCTGAGTATCTGATGTCCATTCGAACCTGTGCTCCTTTTTCAACAACAAATTGATCGGCTTTATGATGCTTGCATATCAGGAACAAATCATCGCACAAAATTGATTTTGCCAAATAATGATTGGACTCCCTTTTTGGATGTCAGGGAGTTGAGATCATTTATTTCCTTAACTATTTCTGGATCTATGTAAATCCCTTCCTTGCATATGATATGGCCCAACAATTTGCCTTGAGTCACAGTGAAAAAACATTTATTTGGATTCAAAGTGTTAGCGATAAAAAATGCACTGGCATTTTTTAAAAGAATGATGCCTAATCTTGTAGGGAACATTTGACTAGATTCCTGAACTCCAAATGCAGATTTGAAAGCACCATTGGAAAGATTAGGATTTGTAGATTTTGATCAACTATGAAAGCATGTAAAATGGACTCTCCATGACTGAGAAATTTGATTTTTAAAAAATCTACGCTTTCACCAGCTAACTCGTCTTGAATTTTGCTAGTTAGCTGGTGAAAGCTCTGCTTTTCACCAGCTAAGGAGCGGATTGTTGGGTAAATTAGCTGGTGAAAGCTTGTCACGGCCAGAATAACCGAATTTTTGCCCAGATTGGGATTTTTTGAGTTTGAATGGTTTGAAACCACTTCAAATGGACAGTTGTTGAATTATCAAGTCTGATCCAAAGGCTAGTTTTGAGGGATAAGGTCAAAAGGAGGTTTTTCAACTACATTTGGCATCTTTTTCAAAGGTAGAATATCAGGGGTTTGAAGACACATCATCCAATTCGAATTTTATCTTTGGAGGACCAAATCAAACAACCTTGGGAGGCTAAAACTACACTTCATCAGCAATCTACTAATCTTAGAGATCATTAGATATGACCTTTTCCTATTTTGTTTTGATTTTCTATTTTTAGTATTCTAGATCCATTTTTATAGGATCTCATCCTACACTTGTTGTATCTGTTTTGATTTGACTATTTTTAGTAAATCTGATCCATCTTTCAAGGATCTAGATTTCATCTTGTAAGGCTATAAAGCCAAATACATTTGGAGCACTATGTGGTGCAATCTAGGAGACATTTTAGCTATTGTACTAGACTCTTTATTAATAATAGAATCATAGTCCTCTTTTGTTTTCAATGACATATTTTCTCATATTTTCATCATTCTGTACTTTATTTCAATTTAGCTCAGCTTCTAAGAACTGTTATCTTCTTATTAAGCTCATGAACTTGAACTAAAGGTTTTCTTGCTATCTTGTATGACCCTGCACATTGTTGTATTTGGTTATCTAGACTAGTATTCTTCATCTCCTATTCAAACTTTGTTGTCTTATCATTGAGTTCTAAAAGCATTGTCTTATTTGAATGTATGAAGTGGTCCTTTTCATTAGCTATTGAGTTATCCTATTGTTCCAAGCATACAAAATCTACCATATTCTTAAGTTACCAAGCATTCTTAGCCTACAACCCTAAGGAGTTTCTTGGAGTGATAACAAATTGACGTCGTTGCCGAGGAGAGAAGATTGAAGCTTAGCTTCCTTGGGAGACGACATAGATCCAGCTTTGATGATAGACAAAGCCTGGACATCATTCGGTTGTAATAATCTATCTGGCGACTCCATGAAGGATGAATTTAGTGGCGACTCCATTGTTCATAAATCTGTTGGTGGCTCCACTGGTATGACATGAACAAGATCTTAGCTAGGAGGTATGCATTCTGTGATTTTTCAAGTATTATTGGTTTCCCTAATCAAGTACCTACTAGAGATGAATGGGAATGTAGTATTCCTAGATTTCGTGGAGAGAAGTGGGAAGTGCCAACTGAACATTTGTTGGATTTCCATGACTTTATTGACCGGCTTGAAATTGTACATGAGGATGTTCAAATTAAGATTTTCAAATTTTCATTAGAAGGGATTGCTCTTGACTGGTGTCGGTCTCTTCCAAGTGTAAGTGTCAGCTCTTTGGCTGATTTTCATGCTGCCTTCCATGTGTTTTGTAAAGACCATTTTCCATATGACCTTCTCTATCCTCAATGTTGTCATGAGTTTTATTTATTGAATAAAGATCCAAATACTGATGAAGATTTTGTTGTAGTAGAAGATATCCCTCACCATGATCAAGAGATGGGTGGTTTTCAGGATGATGGCCATAGTATAGATGCTTTAAACAGTATACCAAATGCATCCACTATCTTAGATTGTTATGCAGATCAAATTGTTCCCTTTGAAAACTTTAAAGATGATAAGCAGATTGATAGATTAGAAATTGAAAGTTTTGGATCTACAACAAAGGTTGAGCTGCCTACATGCAACATTGAGATCAGTAAAGGCAACACTCAGCTTCTGGATTTACAAACCAAGGGAAGTTGTCCCAACCATGAGGAACAAGATTTTCAGAAAACATCTAATCTCCAAGAAGGACAGCTAGAGGATTATATTTCTCCTTATGTACTTTACATGTCAACGTCAAATGAGAAAGATGAATATGATGAGCAAAGAGATGATCATAGATGTATGCACGTTATGGTTAATAATAGCTATCAAGATCAGATTGCCTCCTTTAAAAAGTTAAAAAATGATGAGAAGATTTTTATATCAACATATGACAGTTTTGAATATACAACAGATCCTAAGGGTATCTCTCAGTTTCAAGATTTGCAGGGACTGGAAGTTTGCAATAGATATCAAGAAGAAGGCGAGGAACTAAACAATCCATATCAGCAGTCCATCGTATATGTTTCTTCAACAGATCTCGAGCAACCTGCATTCAACAGTGAGATTAGTAAAAGCAACCTTCAACATCTTTTCAATTTACAATTGGATCAACAGTCCAAAAAGGTATTTCTTTGTGAATTTGATGACCCTTTTGCTGACTATTTGGAGTCTATGAGTAGCATAAATCCAAAAATATTTCTGTCAGATGAAGGTTGGTCTTGTCATCTTTTCAAATTGCATTACCACGATCTATGGTTTCTTTTATCTTTTGGGAAAAGATCAAACATGATATTAGCAAGTCAATTACTTTCTTGGCTGCTTTGGAAATTTAGTTTTACTTGATCAATCTGCCTCTACTGGTTAGTGTAGGGATTGATAGAAGAATAAGCTCTTTCTTTGAGCAAGTAGATTACTTTTAGTTTTCTTAATTAGGCAAAGAGACTCCCTTTTCACGCTTAAGGGCTCGATCTGGATCATCCCTCCATGCTACGGCTACTCAGTCAGCCTTGAGTCATCCATCAATCTCTCAGGTGTTTATTGTAGATTCAGAGAAATTTGATTTTTTCCCAAGGCAGTTTTTCTGGGTTTTCACCAGCTTATTGGTTTTGAAATCCACTAGTTAGTTGTTGAAAGCTTTCCTTTTCACCAGCTAAAGGGGCGGATTCAGGGAAAATTAGCTGGTGAAACCTGTTACATGGCAGCAAGGTTGTATTTTTGCCCAAATTTGACTTTTTCTCAACCAATTCTTTCGAGGTTGGTTTCTAAAGATGTAGAGAACCTTGGAGAGCAGTCACAAAGATCAGAAGGTTTCGAGATCTGGTTCATCTAGATGCACAATAAAAAATAGGAACCATGAAAACCATTTCAGATAAGCATCAAGTAGCAGTATTGCTTGGGAAAGGTGGATTACAACAGAAAATTGGTGTAAATATGGCTTTATAGTATTTTACAGGCCACACAGGTCCTGTTAGCGATCAAAATGAACTTGTAAATTGAGAGTGTTTTTATCTCTCTATCTCTCTATAAGACTCATTTTTCCTCTCAGCCTTCGAAAATATCTTTGCCTGAGATTGATTTACCTCTAAGATTCTCAACCTACAATGCAAAAGAGACAAATAAATGTCATTCCTCGTATGTCTTTCATAAAATTTTCCAAAGCTAAATTCATGAATCGAGCTATACATTAAGCCATGAGTCAAGCTTTAATTTTTAAAGCCACCTGTCATTATACTAAAGCTAGCCTATGAGTTGTCTAATTCCTAAGTTATGAGTCAACATATAAATCCCAAGCCAAAGCTGAGTCCTCGAGCCTAATCTCGAGTCAAACTATAGTCATAAGCCCAATTCTTATGATATGCTATAGAATCACATAAAACCCAATGCTGAGTTAAATCATAAGTCAGGAGTTCCTATCTTATCCACTTCATTGACAAGTGTCAGTTATCAATTTTTGTAAGCGTATCATGTAATGATTGATGCAAATGCCAATTTTGTAAATAGTGAGTTTTATTTCACTAAAAGCTAAGTCAATAAGTTGAGTCCACGTGTCTCCAGGTGTCAAGGTTTGATAAATGTAAGCACAACTGGATTTGTAAGTATTTGACAAGTTTTTATGGAAAACATCTGATCACCAAGAGATCCATGAACAGATGGATTTGCACTGAGCTGCAGGTTTCAAAGTCACAGGTGTCAAAGATTTGTATGGTAGCCCAGTTGCTAGATGTGAATTCAATCATGAGCAAGCCAAGTCTGAAGATGTTGCGCATAGATTTACGGTCTATTATTGATATGTTACAGGAGATAGGGAATTTGTTGGAGAAAACAAGAATGCAACCTGGGCTCAGCAGGGAAGAACAGTTCATTGTGACTATCTTCATTGGATCAAAATACTATGTCATGATATCATTGTACACATCTCACTATTATTTCACATAAGATTCCAAGTTACAACTTGTGGCTAGCTCATGAATACTTGAGATTATACATGGCAACATAAAATTTTTATTTCTGTGCTATTTGACCAAGACAGAACTTTCACCAGCGCAGAAGGTGGAATTATAACCAATTAGCTTTTGAAAAACAGAGCTTTCATCAGCTAATTAGCAAACCTTAAGGAAAAATAGCTGGTGAAACCTGAGACAGACAACAAAGGTGTATTTTTTCTTATATAGAAGTTTTACTCAGCCAAATCTCTTGAAAACTCTTTCTAAAGATAGATATTGAATTATAATGTCCAATCTAAGATCCACTTTTTGGTGCAAAGTAGTTGGAGGAGGTTTTCAAGTTGATTTGGCACCTTTTTTGGGGGCATTGAATTAGGGTTTTTTCTAAACTTGGTAAATTTGAATTCCATCTTCTTCAAGAGTCATTAAACAACCTTGGAAGGCTTATCTGCACATCATCAAAGATTCATGGAAGATCCTCAGACTAAAGAGGTCGCAAAGGAGGCATTTGATATGGTCTTAGCAGATGACATTGTCAGTTCAATAGTTGCAGCTGTTACTGAAGGTCGTTCCATTTTACAACAGATGCCATGTCAATGTGCAAACAACATTTCCAGGGGAGTTTGAAGAAGACATGCTACAGATAAAGAAGATTGGGAAATACAACAAAAAACTTTGGAAAATAGCCAGATGATAAATTGTAAAGGCTGAATGACTCCATTCCCAATACTAAAGGCACAGGGTCTACTAGGTTCTTGGAGACCTCGCAGGGAGGTCTCCATCCCAGTTGGAGCCAGATGTTAGTGATAAAAAATGCACTGGCATTTTTTAAAAGAATAATGCCTAATATTGTAGGGAACATTTGACTAGATTCCCGAGCTCCAAATGCAAATTTGAAAGCACCATTGGAAAGCTTAGGATTTTTAGATGTTGATCGACTATGAAAGCATGTAAAACGAACTCTCCATGACTGAGAAATTTGATTTTTAAAAAAATTGCGCTTTCACCAACTAACTCGTCTTGAATTTTGCTAGTTAGCTGGTGAAAGCTCTGCTTTTCACCAGCTAAGGAGCGGATTTTCAGGTAAATTAGCTGGTGAAATCCTGTCACGGCCAGAATAACCGAATTTTTGCCCAGATCGGGATTTTTTGAGTTTGAATGGTTTGAAACCACTTCAAATGGACAGTTGTTGAATTATCAAGTCTAATCCAAAGGCTAGTTTTGAGGGATAAGGTCAAAAAGAGGTTTTTCAACTACATTTGGCATCTTTTTCAAAGGCAGAATATCAGGGGTTTGAAGACACATCATCCAATTCGAATTTTGTCTTTGGAGGACCAAATCAAACAACCTTGGGAGGCTAAAACTGCACTTCATTAGCAATCTACTAATCTTAGAGATCATTAGATAGGACCTTTTCCTATTTTGTTTTGATTTTCCATTTTTAGTATTCTAGATCCATTTTTATAGGATCTCATCCTACACTTGTTGTATCTGTTTTGATTTGACTATTTTTAGTAAATATGATCCATCTTTCAAGGATCTAGATTTCATCTTGTAAGGCTATAAAGCCAAAGACATTTGGAGCACTATGTGGTGCAATCTAGGAGACATTTTTGGCTATTGTACTAGACTCTTTATTGATAATAGAATCACAGTCCTCTTTTGTTTTCAATGACAGATTTTCTCATATTTTCATCATTCTGTACTTTATTTCAGTTTAGCTCAACTTCTAAGAACTGTTATCTTCTTATTAAGCTCATGAACTTGAACTAAAGGTTTTCTTGCTATCTTGTATGACCCTGCACATTGTTGTATTTGGTTATCTAGACTAGTATTCTTCATCTCCTATTCAAACTTTGTTGTCTTATCATTGAGTTCTAAAAGCA
>CBVK0100393168.1:0-18360 GCA_900067695.1 Picea abies | reverse complement strand
CGAATGTATGAAGTGGTCCTTTTCATTAGCTATTGAGTTATCCTATTGTTCCAAGCATACAAAATCTACCATATTCTTAAGTTACCAAGAATTCTTATCCTACAACCCTAAGGAGTTTCTTGGAGTGATAACACAAAGAAACACCATATAATCTACATCTTTCAAAAACCTTTCTCAAATGATGCATATGATCCTCCCTTTTCTTTGAATGCACCATCAAGTCATATTGATAGTATACCATAAAATTTCCTACCGACCTGATGGACACATGATCCATGGCCCTTTGGAATGTGGCTCCAACATTCTTCAAACCAAAGGGCATTCTAGCATATGCATATGTCTCCCACGGTGTGATAAATGTTGTCTTTTCCATATCTTCCTTGGCCACCAAGACATGATTATATCCAGAGAAACCATCCAACATGGACATGCATGTTGATCCAGTGACTTGTTGTAGAAGAAACTCCATATTAGACAAAGGAAAATTATCCTTTAGGCTTGCTTTGTTAAGGTCTCCAAAGTCAACACACATCTAGATTTCCCTAGACTTTTTTATTACAATCACTGGATTTGAAAGCCAGTCTGAATGTCTGATGGGATAAATTATCCCTACCTTATTCAACTTCTCCAATTTTATTTTTACCAGAGGTTTCAGTTTGGGATTCATCATCCTTATTTTTTGTTTCACTGGTTCCACTTCTTCCCTCAAAGGAATGATATGTTGCAACATAGTTTTATATTAAGATTTCAAATCATCACAGGTCCAAGAGAACACAATGATATATTCTCTGAATAAGGAAACGTATTGATCAACCTCCTTAGTGGTGCAATCAACTCCCAGGTTGACATATTTCGGGGAACTGTCAGTTTCAATATTGAATTTTCTCGTTTCTTGCACTTTTTGAACTGAAACTTCTTCAAGGAGACTCTTAGAATGATCATATTTCATGAAAATATATTCAACTTGTATACAATCTTTGGGGACAAGAGACGAGTGATTGTCTTCGTCATCATCATCATTATTTAACAAAAAAAAAATCCAGTTCTTCATAGTTCTCAAATATTTGTAAGTATTCAATGTTATCAGGTAGAGATGGTCGCAAATATCTTTCTACTTGGAAAGACGTTTTGTTTTGGATATCGTCTGGGTTTGAAAATGAGGCCACCAAGGCTAATGAATCTTCCTTGTGATTTTTTTCCCTTGGAATGAAAGCAATGTTGAAGGAACTGAAAGATTCCATCAGTTCGTTAACTCTTTTGAAATATTATTTAAGTATTTCCTTTTTCATTTTATACCTTTGGTTAACTTGATTGATGACCAGCTCCGAGTCGCTAGTTACAATGAGATGTTATGTTTTCATTTCTAGTGCAAGGATCATCCCCTAGATCAAAGCTTCATATTATGCCTCATTTTTTGTGCATGAAAACTCCAGTCTTACAACATGTGGATGCATAATATTATTTGGTATCAAGAGAGAAACTCCAACTCCATTCCCATATTTTGAACAAGATCCAATGAACGACATCCTCCATTAGCCTTCAAACAAACACTCCTGATTGTCGACTTTTTTAACTTTCTCTAGGCTTTCGTTATGCTCCATGTCTAGGATAGTGTAGTTTGCAATCCCAAAATCTATGTAATCCTCCATCAATTCATTTCCCTTCTTCTTTAAAGAGAAGCGTTTTCTAGGTTCATGGGGTACTTTAATCATTACTCCCTCTTTTTATGGTAGCATCATACAAATTGCATCGTTCATTATATATCCACCGATCATCAATGTCCAATATTCTCTTCCCAGCACAACTCCAAAGGCTAGGGGAAGGTCTACCACAATAATATTGAAAGTTGTAATGATATGAGGGGATGTTGTAATCCAAGCATAAAAGTCCTTGATTTCTTCATAAGCTGACACTTTTCTAGAATCAATTGCATATATGCTCTCACCAGTTTCATAATACTTAGTGCAACTCATGCCCAATGCCTCCATGACCACAAGCGACATTATATTATTTATCGCACCAATGTCAACTAAACAATTATGTAATGCAACATCATGATTTTCAATTGAAATGTAGAAGGGAAGAATTTTACCTCTCAGCTTGGCAGTTGACAGGCTCTGGCTCTGTTTTGGACTAGTAACAACAACTTCAACTCTTTCAGATGGATCATCCAACAACTTCAAAATGTTTTCTCTTTGCTGGGACATCTTCACCACTTCTGTAAAAGGAAAAGTTATCCTTAATTTACTTAGGTCCTCCATGACCTTATACGTCATTTGAGAGGAGCTTGACGCCGAGTGTTTCCCTGTAGTTCCACTTCCATCCGTCACTTTCTCATTTGACACTTTTTCATTTGTTTTTTCTTTTTCCTTTTCTTTTTGTTTTTCCTTGTCGAAGTTGCCTTTATTTTTTGGTCTATTCACAAATCCTCTTGTTTGAGTGACGTTTTCTTGCAAAGTAGGATCATTGTTACCTTCTCCAAATATATACATGGACATCTCACATCTGTCCATCTACATAGTTTCATATCTTTCATCAAGTGAGTAATAATTTTGTTGCTCAATTAATTTCTCATCATAGACATCATCCAGAACAACCACATTTGGAGTAGGTTGTCTAGGAACCCTTGGTCTTTGTGGGCTATCTGTGTTCTCAAACCTCACTCTATTTTTTGGGGGAGGGTTCCTACTTTACTCTAGGATTGGAATTCTTGGGTTTGGCATGTAATTATCTCCCCTTATTAGTATGGTTATCTCGTTATGAAATTTCAATCCTTTTCTTAGTTTCCTATGTTGCCACAGGGTCAACCTTCACGTCAGGTATGGTTTCCTTGAAAAATCTTGCTCATGTCATTTGATTATGAGCCACTCGAGTCTTGAATTCTTCATTCCTTATTGAACTAGAAGCTCCTTGATTATCAATATTTAATCCTCCCATTTGTACTCTTCCTAGTATAATATTTGGATCGACACCCATTTCAATCATGATTTATTCCATCTCAATGTCTTTAGTAATTTTCTCCTCCAAAGTATCCATTTGGGATGCTCTGATAGCATATTTTACATTCGGGGGAATTGCTTTCTTATAACAAACAAGAATGACAAGGTCATTTGGTATTTTATCTTTTGGAATCTTGCTCAAGGTTTTATTGAACTTGAGATTAAAATCTCGTATCCTTTCATTCTTCCTCAACCCAATCTGTGTGAAATCGATGAGAATGGTATGGTAAGAAATTGGAGTGGCGAACATAGTCAGGAACATAGCTTCAAGGTCATTAAATGAGCGAATGGACCTATTGGGAAATGTTGTATACCATTCATATGTTGTTCCTGATAAGGTTTGCAGAAACAACCTTACCATGACATCGTCATACTCAACACGGTGAAAATCACAAACATCAAGGAATAAGGGAAGATCCCTATTTGCATCGATTGCTCTATCTCTAGAAAATTCCTTTAAGGTTCCCTTAGGGAGAATAGGGAGGTCATGTTGCTCACCTATAATTTTTAGAGGGGAATCTCTTACCCTCCTTCAATTTTCAAATCTTGGGTTTCCTTGCTTTCTTGCAACATCTCTTCCATCTCCTTGTCTCTCCTCATGATGATCGCCTCGAGGTTGTTCGTCTCTTGCTTCCATGTCTGGAGAGATTCCAGGAATAGGTGTTTCACTTATTATATCAAAGAGTTGCTTGCTTTTACTTCTGGTAATGAGTCCCTTGTATTTTTCCAGCTTCAATTCTGACCTTGTTCTTGCACTACCCTAGAAATCTTTTGATTTCTTTGGTTTTTTCATTCCTCTCTCCTCTGTCTTCGTTGGATTTCTCTTTCTTCTTCTTGAACCAAGTTTTTCCATAACCTTTCTAAATATTCATGGGTCTTAGCCGTTGATATTACTAAGTTTTATAAATGATGTAATATGCTTCATTGGTTGTTCAATCGAATTTCCAGGTGAGGATGATCGACATGGGGCAAGGTCATATATTCTCTTACAAATTCTAGAACAGGTTCCAAATTTCAGTTCATCCCCGATATGGTCACCAAACATGTTGATGCTTGAATCCAATAGGACCAAAATGACAACCTCACGAGGATGTAAATCCCCCTGCATTTTTATAGAGGTGGTACTCCTCTTTATATTTTCTTGAGATTTTTAAATATTAAGAATGTGGGACTTGACAGAAGTCTGTCGTAGTAATTCAAACATAATAGCGAGTAAATTAAAGGAGAATATTTTTTATTATTTTTTCAAAGAAAGTTCATGAGAGAGGACCAAGAATCACACACATCACACATCTAAAATAAAAAAAATTTCCTCACATCCATCATAGCATAATATAAATATTTCTCATCACATAAAAATAAAAGAAGATGGTCTGGATGCACAAGAAAAAATTAACAGATTGGATACATGGGCAACTCAAATGAATATAATTATAAATCAACCTCAAATACTTTATATTATGAAAACAGTGTTACAAATCACAGTCGAGATTGTTCCCAAAGTAGTTCTCTTGGAATTTTCAAAAAATACATAGTCTATTACATATTCCTGAAAATGAAAATCTGTTTGTCTTAAAGACTGAGATTGGGGATCCCGTAGACCATAAAGCAAATAAATACAAGAAATAATATTTTTAGAAAGAAGATGGTGGGCGGTGTAAGGATCAACAAGACATGCTAAGAAGAAAAAATAAGTTATCAGTCTTCGATTAAATTTTTTTAGTGAAAGAGGTGGAATAGCTAGATGAAGGACATGATAAAGAAAAAAAGGATGTGATCAACGTAATCTTACTATGATGGTCGCTCTCCTGTTCATTTTCTCACTGAGGTCCTTTTATCGTTTTCATCAAAGGTTACAAGAACTGTCTCAATTTATTATTTCCCTTCATGTGTTAGGTTGTCGATATCCTCCTTGAACCATTCTTTGATGTAATTTTTCATAGCTGCCATGTTGATTTCATGCCAGATTTTAATATTGAACAACTCACTCTCCAAGTCAGGGAGATCAATGGATATGCCATGTAATATTTCTTCAATATCCTAGTTTTTTACGGAATAATATACTAGTCAGTTATATATGGCGTTCTCATCATATACAACTATGCCATAGAATTTTTCAATTGATAATCCTTTAAAAATCTCAACCTGCTCATCGAATTGTTGTTTTGTTAGGAACAACGAGTTGAGGATCAAATTGGGATCTTGGACCTCGTTGGTGCTTCCGGGTATGCCCACCTCCATGAGACTTTTGAATAACTCTTCTCTCCTTGTTATGGCTTGGTTTCATGCCTGAATGTTTCTATTCAAGTTCCTTATTTTCTCTTTCCAGCAGGAATTCAGCTGCTTGATCCGAATTGGAGAGAGAAGGTCTTCCTCTCTTCTCTTAAGCTATGACATGTTAGTAACTTTAATACCAAAGGGTACCATTTCATCAAGGTAGAATCCTTCTTCATTTTTTAGATTGGAATGTAGATATTCAAGGAAGGCATGTGCCCTTGAGCCAAAAGAAATCATGCTCTTTGAAATTTCCCAAGCTTCTGTAATCAGTTTCATTCTTTTCTTGATATTATTCTCCATGTAACTCCTGGCGCATGTGAGTAAGCTTGAGGATCATTTTATTCTGTATGTGGGCATGGTAGGTCCGACAATTTCCAAAGGCCTGGAAAGGAGTGGAAGAGGCATAAACGTCTCTTCAAGTTCCTTAATCCTTTCCTTCAACTTTGTATTTTCTTCTTCGAGACTGCCAATGGAATCGTCCAATGCATCACTGGTGGCTCTATGGATCTTGGATATCTGGGAAGGCCGCATATTCTTTAGGTTAACCTCTAAACAAGATTTCCCCTTTTATTCTTTGCATCACTCTTCTCAATAATTAATTTTTTAGACTCGCTGTCAAAGGAAAAACTCTGTAATACAGATGATTCTTCTTCATCAAATATCTCATTCTCAATAATTTCCAACGACTAATTTTGGTGGTTCATGCCTCTTGGATGGTCAATGTTAGGGAACATATTCTCAATGTCAACTTCGAGCTCCATATCCTCGAGGGAGAATCTATTTATGTCACTTCTGACGTGATGCTCTTCTTCCTCTTGTAAAATATTCTTCCTCTTCTTCCTCAAAGGAAGTTTATGGGAGCTTTCAATTTTTCCTAGAGGGGGGTTCTTGTCTCCTCCTCCGCATGAACTACTATTGGTTACCTTCTTATATGGGTGGGATGTTGGAGCACTACTCTGATGTGTTGATGTTTTGGGAGTAACAGTTGGGGAATGTGCACTCTTTTTGTTGGGACCTTTTCCTCTCTGTTTTTACAGTTCATTGGTACTGAGTATCATCTCTACGCCACCAGCAGTGTGGGTAGGATTACCCAGATTATTATCTTCTTCTTCTCCTAGAATTGTATGAATAAAGGAACTGTTGAAGCCCAATTTTAACATATGTTCCACAAATATTCCATTAGGGTCAAACCCTCTAATATTTTTAGTGTACTTGATATTCAAGTTGTGGAAGTGGCTAGCAAATTCATCAATTTTGTTCATATTTCTGAATACAAAATCCCCAACTTTCCAAGGCAATGCTATAAATTGATTTTTTCATTTTTCATGAAAAAAGTGCAGCCAAAAGTTATATTTCCTTACAATTTCTGTGACAAACATTTTTTCATATAGATGGCATGGAAGAAAGGAAGGATTTTCCTTAGAACTGAAAATCTTGATGACATTTTAATTCTCCATTTGTTCTAAAGTCCCTTTTTTGTCCAGGAATTTTCTATCTTGAGTTGTTATTCTTGGGGTATCTTGTCCGAACAACAAAGCTTTAAAATACAAGACGAAGTCATTGCAAACTTCATAAAATGCAGGGAAGTTTTGTGCCTCCATAATACTTGGTACCAAAAGGTCACAGGGTCGAATTCACAATTCACCTTTTTGCATATAGATAATCTAGGAAACTGACATCAATGTGCTATCACGAAAGACAAATAAGAAGACATAAATAATTTCTTATTATTTTTATATTGAGACAATGGAAAGAGATTTCAATGGAAATCAAATTCCCCTAATAAAAAATGGCATGCTCTTTGATGGTAAAATATAATATGTAAAGAATCATACAGGAAATACTAGCAATATTTTCTTGGCTCGTAATTCTGGTAAATAACCACGGAATTTCCCGAAAAGGGATTTTGAAAAATATGACTTGCAGTTTGGTAATATCCTCAGGGATGGAAACAATATTCTCCAAGAATTATGGTAAGAGATCAAGGCCTTTGTCGTGTATTATCAAAAAATCTATGTAATCTTCACCTTTGAAGGTGAGCGTTGGCTCTGGGAGTCTCATCATTTTACGAAATACTTGAGGTGAAAGAATAACGAGAGAATGGTTCTAGAGTATAATTATCCAATGGCTTGGTATATATTTCTCGACGCACTATGAAAGCAATTCCTTGCAGTCAAAAACTTTCGGAACACAACCTGCGCGCACAATTCCAGACGTCTAAATTACTTCCTTCTAAGCAAAAGGGGATGAATAATAAGAGTATGCTCTAGACCACTAAAAATTCTGATCTTCTCATCCAAAAATGTTCGAGGTATCTCCATAGAATTGTTGTCGAGTTGTTTTGGCCCTTGTTTATGGAAGGAAATGAAGATCAAGGAAGAATACATGAAAATCGAACTTCGTGGGAGACACAGTAACTGTCACTGGGTCAAAATGAGAAAAAGAGCAGAAAAGATGGAGCAAAGTATGGAAATGCAAGCCGTTGGATGAGGAGATCAAGGATGACAGATCAGTAAGGAATATGGATCGAGGACAACTCAACAAAGTGGAAAAATCCACTGTTGGATGCTTTGGAGCACCGTGGGAGAAGGAAGGAAAGACAGGCTGGCGAAGCTCGGAAACAAGTTGACCTAGGGTTTTAGTATCTAGGGTTTTGGCACCTAGGTTTCAGCCTAGGGCTATCGGTGAAGCATTGTAATGTATAAATAAAGGTCAATAGGAAATGGGTCGGGTTGGTACGATATTGTTGTTGATCTAGCTCTATTGTTGTGGTGAGATACTATTGTATTGAGAGAAATAAGTGATAAGTGAGAGAGCCTTCTAGTATTGTAATATCTTCAGCTGTGTACGAAGGTCAAGTCCTGCAGTTGGGTGCGTAGGAAGGGGAGAGAAAGAGAGAAGAAGAAAGAAGATCTGCTAGTTGAGAGTGCAGACAAGAACTGTATGATTTACCTTAATAAATCATAAGCATAGTTTTGTGGACGTATGTAATGATCCCAAGCCAAATTTTTCGCTTGGAATCACTAGCTACCACTGATTTGTTGATGTGCAGGTGTTTATGGAGTTATCTAGTTATTAATTGCATTCATACAAGATTCATCCAACACATTCAAGATATAGAAACACAAGCATAAATATGACCTTTATTATAGAAGCATGAATCAGATACATTAGAATGAGAAGATATGGAATAATCCTCATATGGCTCCAATGCAAACAAGTATGAGCTACTACAAAATGCTCCCATTAATACAGACAAGCCTCCCAAAGGCTGATTAAGAAATGAGGATCAATACACACAAATATGGATGCCAATCCTTCCAACTGAAGAATGCCACGCTCCACTTAGATGGCTAAAACCCTCAATAATTCGACCCTGCTGCCAAAAGTGTCCAATCACCCCAAGAAATATGCCAACTAATAGATCAGGCAATTGTAAGGACAACCCCAGTGTCCAAATCTCCAAATCCACTCTCAAACCCTATAGATCTGAACTCCTCCACTAAATGGTGCGCCCTTGCTGGAATCACAAGAACAGTACGGCCTGCTATCTTCTGAAGAGATAGATGGAGACGTGCTGAGAATAGAATGGTGTGGAGGAGTCTTTCACCCCCGAGACCAAGCTGTGGAACAAGGTGAGTGGATATTTCACCACTGAGTTGCTCACAAGGTTTTGTACAACAAAACCCCCAAACTGAATGCTCAAGAGCAATAGCAAACAATATACCAAATCCAAAATGAATAATAGGTGCGCCCCAGCCTCTTACTTATACTTTTTCCTTCTAATTCTTTGTTGAGTTAGGTTAACTCCCAGGTTTAACTTCTATTCTTCTGTTGAGTTATATTTTACTCCTTTTATCCTTTTTCTTTCTCAAGTCAACTTAAAAATGTAACTTTAGTCTAGTTGACCTTCCCCTTCAGTGCGAGACTATGACCTAGTGGGGGTGCCCAGGCCACTGAGTCTCCTCATCACCTCTCTAAGAGGTGGGGGACATTACAGTCTCCCCTGCTTGAAATTGCTTGTCCTCAAGCAATTCCAAACCTGCTTCTCTGACCATGTGCTCCTTTTCCCAAGTGGCATCCTCAATGGGTAAATCCTTCCACCTAATCAGGTACTCCTTGATGCTTCAGTTTTTGAGCCTCTTCTCTCGGACTTCCAATATCTCTTCCGGAATTAGAATAAGCTATCCCTCTTCGTCCATGGGGGGTAATAACCCAATAGGTTTGATGTGTTGGCCGAGGGCTTTCTTAAGACAGGAGACATGGAAGATGTTGTGTATTTTACTGCCCTATGGAAGCTCAAGCTCATAAGATACGACCCTTATCTTTTTGCTGACCCTATAGGGCCCAAAGAAATGTGGCTGCAGTTTCTCCACTCTGCTTCTTTTAATGGAAGACTACATGTATGGTTGCAGTCTCAGATAGACTAAGTCGTCAACCTCAAAAGTACGATCAACTCGGTGCTTGTCTACTTGGACCTTCTGTTGGTTTTGTGCCCTCTGTAGATGATCCTTTAGTTCCCTGAGAATGTCTTGGCTCTGCTCGATCCAATCCTGTACCATAGGTGCCCTGCTGTCACCAAACGCAATCTCCACAAACGATAAAGGATCATAGCTATACAAGGCTCGGAATGGTGACATGCCAATGGACATATATTGGGTGGTGTTGTAGCAATACTCTCCCAGATGCAACCATCTGGCCCATGCTTTATGTTGCCCCGCCACATAGTTTCTGAGGTATCCCTCCACCCATTTGTTGACTATATCTGTCTGTCCATCCATCTGAGGGTGATAGCTAGTGCTAGGGGTCAAGGCTGTACCAACCAACCTGAATAACTCTTGCCAGAAAGTACTCATAAACCTGCTATCTCTATCGCTGACAATGGTCTTGGGTAGGCCGTGCAACCTGAAAATCTCCCTGAAGAACAGTTCAGCCACCTGTGCTGCACTGAAGTCGGTAGCTATGGTGAAGAAATGTGCAAACTTTGTTAACCTGTCCACCACTACAAATATGCAGTCCTTCCCTTGCATCTTTGGCAGTCCAGTGATGAAATCCATGGATATGCTTTCCCATTTGTGCTCTGGAATGGGCAAGGGTTGCAATAGTCTCGTTGGGTGTGTGTGCTCATCCTTGTTTGCTTGACATGTAGTACACTCTTTGACGTGCTTAATCACATCCTCCTTGAGACCCTTCCAAGAGAACCTTTCTCTCACCTGCCTGTACGTCTTGTTGATCCCCTGATGTCCTGCCATTGGTGAGTCATGGCACGCCTGCAATACTTTAGCCTTGAAGGTCGATCCAGGAACCAAGAATATTCGGTCTTTGTAGTAGATGAGGTCATTTATAACCTTGAAATATTCATCTTGTACCTGTCCATCCAGTAGCTGGCACGCAAATTGATCCTCTACATACTCCATCACCAGATGGTCTTTCCAGTCAACTGTTACCCCTGTTATGGCAAAGATGGATGGCCTCCTGGATAAGGCATCAGCCACCACATTGTTCTTCCCCTTGACAAACTCAATGTCAAATTCGTAGGCCTGTATTCTTCTTACCCATTTTTGTTGCCTCTCGTTCAAGTCCTTCTGTTACAATAGATATTTGAGACTGTTATGATCTGACTTGACCACAAACCTGGCACCAACCAAGTATTGCCGGAATTTGGTTAGTGCATGCATGATAGCCAGCATTTATTTGTCATAAATGTTGTAGAGTAGTTCGGGACCGCTGAGCTTCCAACTCTCATAGGCAAGAGGGTGCCTCCTTTGCATCAGTACGACCCCTATTCCTTCCCCGGAGGCATCACACTCCAAGGTAAAAGGAAGACTGAAATATGGAAAGGCTAAGACTGGGCACGTACTCATCACTTCCTTCATCTTGTCCATCGTTATTTGAGCCTCCTCGTCCCACTTGAAGGCTCCTTTCTTAGTCAAATTGGTCAAAGGTGCACACAGCTGAGAAAATCCTTTGACAAATTTCCTGTAATACATGCACATACCCAGAAATCCTCTCAATTTGGTGAGTGTCTTAGGAGTAGGCCATTCCATGATGGCTTGTATTTTCTCCTGATGTACCTGTACCCCCTTTGCTCCGATGATGTGTCCTAAATAGAGGACCTCTGTCATTCCAAACTCACATTTGGACTCCTTAGCATACAGTGATTGTTCCTCCATGATTGACAAAATTTGATCCACATGCCTAAGATGCTCCTCCCACGTGTTGTTGTAGATAAGCAAGTCATCAAAAAGTACCAACAGGTACTTCCTCAGCTGCTTATTGAACACATGGTTCATACATGATTGGAATGTAGCAGGGGCATTGGTTAAACCAAAGGGCATCACCAACAAATCATAATGGCCATAGTGACATCTAAAAGATGTTTTTGAGATGTCTTCCTCCCTCATCTTGATCTGATGATAACCAGAGCGAAGATCAATCTTCGTGAAGTAGATGGCCCCATGCAGTTCATCCAACAGTTCATCAATCCTGGGTATTGGGTACCTGCTTTTTATGGTCTTTTTGTTCAAAGCCCTGAAGTCAATGCACATTCTCATAGTGCCATCTTTCTTCTTCACCAGCACTACTGAAGAAGCAAAAGGGCTTTTGTTGGGCCTGATGTGCCCCATGTCTAGAAGTTCCTTGATGGCCTTCTCTATCTCATCTTTGTACTTCTTGGGGTGTTTGTATGGTGTGGTGATAACTGGTTTGGCCCCTTCCTCTAGCTCAATAATGTGCTCAAATCCCCTATCTGGTGGTACCCCTGGAGGAATAGGTCCAAACACCTTATGGTGCATGTCAAGGATTTCTTTGATCTCTGGAGTGTAGTGAACCTTGCCCTGTTCATCCACACGTGTCGCAATCCTGCATTCCACTGCGTATACTATCTTGTCCCTCCAGAAGATGGCCTCCATCCTCTTGGCCGTGACTACCTTTGCAACATTCCCTGTCATGCCCCTCAGCACTACCTTTCGTCCACCTTCCTTTGTGAATGACATTTCCATTGTTTTGTAGTTGGTGGTGATAGGCCCCAATGTGCTGAGCCACTGAACCCCTAGGATGATGTTGGTGTCCTGAAGGTCCATGACATAGACATCATGTATCATCTTGTGCCTACCCAAGGTAAGCTTCATGCCCAGAATATATCTGTCACAGGGCATAGTGCTTCCTCCTGCAACCTCCACTTTGAATCCTTCAAATTCTACTGTGGGTATGTGCCTCCTCTTCAATAATGTTGTATCAATGAAGTTGTGGGAAGCTCCTCCATCAATCAAGACCGGAACTCTTTGACCCTGTAAGACCCCCCTCATTCAGAAGGTGTTATACTTGGGTACCCCACTGATAGAGGCCAAGGTGGCCATATTATCCTGTCCCGCGATCTGTTCCTCCTCTACTGCCTCAATGGTTTCTGCCTCCATGTTCTGTATCTGGCCAATCTCATCTTCCTCTTCGTTGTCTGAAGTGACCTCAATGTAGTGCACTTGACCACGTCCCATGCACTTGTGTGATGGGTTCCATGGTTCCTTGCATGTGAAGCAGAGTTGCTTCCTCCTCAGTTCTCTCCTAGTGTTGTCATCTATTCTGCCACGGCCTCCGTCAAAACCCTTAGGGTCACGTCCTCCCTGGTTTATTGGAGGCCTTTGATCTCTTCCACCATTGTTGAGAGGTGGTTTGGGTATGAATTTAGGTTTAGCGGCTGGACCCAAATCCCTTGTCTTCCAAATGGCCTCTTGTAGGCTGGTAGGCTTGAAGGCCTTTACCCAACCCTTCAAAGTTTCCATCAACCCTTCTGTGAAAAGCATCATGAGCCTGGTTAGGGACATATCTTGCACCATCACTACCAACCTCTAAAATTCATCAATGTATTATTCAGCTGTACCTGTTTGCTCTAGTTGGGTGAGCTCCCTGAAATGTAACTCAGGATCTCCTTGATCAAATCTATCAATGAGCCTCTGAGTGAATTCTGTATAGGACACAATCTTATTGTGGCCGAGTGTGGTGAGTCCGTGATACCACCAGTCATGAGCCTTGCCATCCAAGTACATAGTGGAAAACTTGATGGCCTCCATCTCCCTCATGGGGTTGAGTTGTAAGTAGGTATCCAACTTTTGTACCCAATACTATGTTTTCATCTTGGTCGTACCATCAAAGTATGGAATTTCTATCTTCCCTGCTCTCCTTTCAAACTCAAAACTGCCCCTGTGGTTCGTCCTAGGTTGATTTTTGAACCTGAGTTGGAAATACTGATCTAGGGACATCTATCTTTGGACCCTCATATCCAAACTGTAGTACTCCTTGGTACTCCTTGCCAGTTGTTTCACAAAGTCTTCAACCTGTTCCTGTTGCCCTTGTTCATCTGTGAATGTGGGCATGTAAGGTCTAGGGTTAGCTCTGCTACCTGATTGTTTGCCAAGATGTTCATCTATGAACGTAGGCATGTATCGCCTTTGATTGACTCTACTACCCATATGACCCTGGGCCGTGTCTCCTTCTAGACTTCCTTCGGATCTGGGGGCTTTCTCTGGATTATATCTAATCTCCTCATGGACTCCACCGGATCCACCAGCCTCCTTATTCCTGTACATATCAGGGTTCTTCCCTTGATGGGTCACTTGCATCAGAATTTCATTTAGCTTGGATTGATTCTTGTTCATTATCTGTAGGTTCTCTTCAACCCTCTTCAAAGTTTTAGAGAGTTTGGCTTGTCCCCTTCTGCTGGTTTCATGGTACTCTCCCAAGTGTTGGACCAATGTGCTTTCCATGCGGTTGACAGATTGTTGAAACTTATCAAACTCGGATGCTATGAGAACCAAGCCTAAAGGCTCATGGTCATCCCCTGACCCTTCCATTTCGGTCTCTGTTTCACTGCTCGATTTCTTCCTTCGACCCATAAAAATACCACTGTACCTCTGCATGTGCCGATCCCTCCACAGGTTTGGAGGATCGAAGCTCTGATACCACTGTAATGATCCCAAGACAAATTTTTCGCTTGGAATCACTAGCTACCACTTATTTGTTGATGTGCAGGTGTTTATGGAGTTATCTAGTTATTAATTGCATTCATACAAGATTCATCCAACACATTCAAGATATAGAAACACAAGCATAAATCTGACCTTTATTATAGAAGCATGAATCAGATACATTAGAATGAGCAGATCTAGAATAATCCTCAGATGGCTCCAATGCAAACAAGTATGAGCTACTACAAAATTCTCCCATTGATACAGACAAGCCTCCCAAAGGCTGATTAAGAAATGAGGATCAATACACGCAGATCTAGATGCCAATCCTTCCAGCTGAAGGATTCCACGCTCCACTTAGATGGCTGAAACCCTCAACAATTTGGCCCTGCTGCCAAAAGTGTCCAATCACCCCAAGAAATATGCCAACTGATAGATCGGGCAATTGTAAGGACAACCCTGGTGTCCAAATCTCCAAATCCACTCTCAAACCCTGTAGATCTGAACTCCTCCACTGAATGGTGCACCCTTGCTAGAATTACAAGAACAGTATGGCCTGTTATCTTTTGAAGAGATAGATGGAGACGTGCTGGAATAGAATGGTGTGGAGGAGTCTTTCATCCCCGAGACCAAGCTGCGGAACCAAGTGAGTGGATATTTCACCACTGAGTTTCTCACAAGGGTTTGTACAATAAAACCCCCAAACTGAATGCTCAAGAGCAATAGCAAAAAATATACCAAATCCATAATGAATAATAGGTGCGCCCCAACCTCTTACTTATACTTTTTCCTTCTAATTCTCTGTTGAGTTAGGTTAACTCCCAGGGTTAACTTCTATTCTTCTATTGAGTTATCTTTTACTCCTTTTATCCTTTTTCTTTCTCAAGTCAACTTAAAAATATAACTTTAGTCTAGTTGACCTTCCCCTTCAGTGCGAGACTATGACCTAGTGGGGGTGCCCAGGCCACTGAGTCTCCTCATCACCTCTCTAAGAGGTGGGGGACATTACAACGTAGCCCTAGAGAGAAGGTGAACCACGTACATCTTGTGTTGTGTGTGTGATTGATGCTTTGATCTCTATCACTGTTATATTGTTATTTGCATTGTTTTAATTAGATCATATCTATAACTGTGCAGGGTAGATCTAGCTTGGTGAGGGGTATATGAATGCTACCTTGTTTTTGTATTAGATCCACTTGATATTCCCCTGGTTGTGGACATATCTATCCTGCAACTCCCCTCTTAGATGCTTCATGTGAGACTGCATCTACTTTGCAGGTGTTACCGAAAGGGCCAATAGCCAGGGCTTGTTGGTGCGCTCTTCAAGTGAACCCCAGGTCTGCCCCTATGCAAACAAATGGTTTCGTTGTTGGGACAGGAATATTTTTGAGGGAATGTCAAGGTGGTTCCCATTGAAGAAAGAGATTCAAAAGTGGATAGAGGATCAAGAGAAGGACTTCGCTAAAGCCCAGAACAAGAACCCTAATTTTAGTACAGAGGATTGGTTGGAGAAATATATATTTACCGATATACACGAGATCTTCTTTGGAGGAATCTACCAGAAGATGTATGAGTGGCTAGATAGACTAGTAGATACCCAGTTCGAGATTCGATCTAGACCTCCTGTGGTTTGGAAGTCGGAGTTGATCAAGAAGGTCAAAAGAGTCGATAACGTTGTATCCAAAGCAGTAGATCATTAGTTTGATAGTACCATTGGAGGGTATATCACCGAGTTTTTTGTTGACAGAGTAGAATCGTATAGCCAAGCCGAGAGATACTTTTTCAAAGGACCCAAAGGAAAATTTTTGCACTTTCTGAAGCTAAGAATCAAGATATTGTTGCATGAAAAGAATGTCTTGAAGATACAGTAGATCGAGTGGATTTGAAAATACTAATGTTCAGGAATTCAAACAACGACAATGATAAAGAAGTTGGACATATGCGCAGTGGGAGAGTATTAAGAGGGGTTCACCTTGAGAACCTATTTAAGAAAAACTATGGGGAAGAGGGTTTCTACAGTGGAGAAGAGGCAGACCTGATAGAAGGAGAAGTTGAATAACCTCGCTAGGACGAGCACAAAACTTTGGGAACTGTGCAAACTGTTGAAGTAATTACTGTTAATCCTCCTGTTATTTCAGCAGCACTAGGTAATCAAAATAATTAGAACCACTAGAGTCCTCAGAGTACTGTTACTAGTAGCTCAACATCTACTCAGACAGAAAACCTAGGTAGCTCTATGGAAGATGATATGAGGCTCCCTATCTTTAGGGGAGATGGATATGAAGATTCTGATCAACATTGGTTTCTATGAAAATCCATATGGAATATTAAAAATGTCATCGATGAAGCTGTTAAAAGGACCCAGTTCAGCACTACCCTAAGGGATCGTGCACTGAGTTAGTATATTAAGCTTGTCCAAGGACTTGCGCAGCCTAAGCCATTGGGAGAGATCAAGAATGCACTGATTGAAGAGTTCAAGAAACCTAATTTCGAGTCTCAATGTATTACAGAACTGAAGGAGATCAAGAAGAAAGTAGCCGAGCTTGTTTGGGAGTTTGATCAAAGGTTCAAGACCTTAACAGGTCGATTAACTTTTCAAATCCTAAATGAATGGAATAAAGAATGGTTCATCGCTGCCCTTTTACCACACATCAGAGTTCCCATGATGTAGCAGAAGATTGCTTCGTAGGCAGAAACATTAGAAATCAATATGAATCTTGAATCATCCCCTATGGGAGAATCTGGCTCAGGTATGAGCCAGATCTTGAGCCAGCTGACTAATTTGTCTCAGCAGGTCAAGGATATGATGAAGGACAAGGGGAAGGACAAAAGAGAAGATATATGGTGTGTAAGATGTAGATCATAAGGCCATGATATAGAACATTGTCCTTTATTCCATGAGTATTTGGCCTCAGGAGCACCGAGCCCCTTGAAGCAAGTCAACCTACCCTGGTGCGAACTATGCAGAAATAGGCTTCACACAGGGGAGTGCTATTACATGCAGAAGTATGTTCAGACTCCCACAAATTTATATTGCACATTTTGTAAGTCTGTGGGGCACGACGATAGGGATTGTAGGGCCTATGACCTTATGCATGAAATATCGAGGGACATGTACAATATCCAAGGCGAAGCACAACAAGAAGGAAACACTCCACAATGTAACTCCCCATGAAGAGGAAATTTCAATCCTCAGGGTGGATACAGAGGATGAGGATGTGGAGGAGGAACGGGCTGAGGCCGAGGACAGATCATTTGTTACAACTATGCACAACCATGACACTTGTCAAGGGATTGTCAGAATCCTTGCACTACATGAAACTATTGCATCTCGTTCGACCATGTTATAGAAGATTGTTCTGTGCTGCTAGCTAAGCTATAGGAAAGACGAGGACCTCAGCAGAATCCACAAGTGAAATTAATATATGCTAAGCCTCACAGGGAAGACCCCAAATCCGTTGTTATCACTCGAGGAGGCACTGCTACATGAGCGGATAGAATGACTCAAGGAAATATTATAGAAGACTTAGGTATCAGGAAGGATACATAGAAGACCCAAAATTTTGATGCAAATAAAGAAAGACAAATCTTTGAGGAAGTAAGACAAGAGTTCAAAGTAGATCAAGGTTCCTCATAAAAAAATGTAGCCATAAATAAAATAATATGGAATGCATCAA
The DNA here is from genome assembly GCA_900067695.1 of Picea abies. Taxonomy (NCBI): domain Eukaryota; kingdom Viridiplantae; phylum Streptophyta; class Pinopsida; order Pinales; family Pinaceae; genus Picea; species Picea abies. The sequence continues at coordinate 447 of CBVK0100393168.1, read as the reverse complement.
GCATGTGATCAATCTGCTTCGCCACAGGAGGGAAAAGAGGTAAGCAAGCTCATGGAATTTTTATGCACCTGTGTTAAGTTGATTCAAGATAAAGGCATTGTACAAGAGTTACAGAACTTAATCAAACAGTATGAACTAGGAAAGATAGACCTATTACTAAATAGGGCAGTACATCAAATCGAAAAAAGGATAACGAAAAATAAAGAATTATCCTTGAATGTTCAAATAGGAGAGTATGATATAGACTATGTGGTCCTCGATTTAGGGTCGGAGGTCAATGTCATGACGAAGCAAACTTGGGCACTGATGGGGAAACTGAATTTGATCTACTCCCCTATCAGGCTTAGGATGGCTAACTAGCAAGCTGTTAGCCCCTTTGGCAGATTGGAACATGTCCTTGTGGACATCGATGGAGTGAGAACGTTCACAGGCTCCTCAGCAGACCGG